>PVJO010008277.1:0-76043 GCA_004026905.1 Hystrix cristata | reverse complement strand
AAAAAAAAAAAACCCAACAAGGAGAAAAAGGGGGAGGGGGGCCTGCAGATTTAGCTCAGTGGTTAAAGTGCTTACCTAGCAAGCACAAGGCCCTGAGTTTGATCCCCAGCACCAAAAAAAAAAAAAAAAAAGGGTGGGGAGTGCTCTCAGTTCCAACAGTGAAAATTCTTGCAGTAACCAAGTCTTTTTTAATTGACTGGCCCAAGTGCTTGCTTCGGCAGCACATATACTAATTGACTGGCCCAAAATTTCAGTTTCCTGAACTAGGAAGAACCCCTTCTTCATACAGCAGCTATTATTTAATATCTATGAACACACTCTAGGAATGCTGCCTTAGGACACGGTCTTTTCCTTTTTGAGGAGACAGGTGCTGGGGATCAAACTCAGGGCCTTGTGCTTGTTAGGCAAGTCCCCTGCCACTGGGCTAAATCCTCAACCCCTCTTTGATTTTTTTTTTCTTAAACAATGATTATACACTTTGTATTGGGGTGGCAGGGCACCAAAAACACGAGTAAACCTTTGCCTCGGTGAAGGCTCCCTCATCACCACTGCCCCAGATACAGATAACTGCCCTACTCTAAGACCATCACACCACCTCCATCTGCCCTTAGTGACTCATAATTATCCTAAAATTTCCAACATGTCCAGCCCTCCACTGAGCAAATGTATTCTTCCACACTGTTCTTTGGTCTCCATCCTGATCCTCTTTTGGAAAGTAGATTATTCTTCGTGTCCTGAGGGGTAATATATTATAATCACATTACTGTTAGCCTGGAAGACTGCAACAGACTAATAGGGTTATCTACTCTTTGGGAGTTGAAGTATTTCCAAGAAGGCATCATTCCAGCAGATGCTGACACCCAGACTGTCAAGCACTTGAGAACAGAGGCCCTGTCATATGCAGTTCACGTCAGATTTCCCCAGGGTGCTCAATTATATACAGCCACCCCTCCCCACATCACGTACTGGATTTGATTAGCTCTCTGGTCTAGTCCTCCTCCTGCCTTCTCCAGACTAGTCGCCATGCAGTGTGCCCTACATTCTAGAATTTCTTGGTGTCAGGATGTGTTCCTTTTATCACCTGTATTTTTCTAAACCAGAAGACAATTCTGCCAGGTGTGGTGGCGCACGCCTGTAATCCTAGAGCTTGGGAGCCTGAGGCAGGTGGATCCCATGAGTTCAAGGCCAGCCTGAATGACATAGTGAGACCCTGTCTCAAAAAACCAAAAAATGAAAAAAAAAAAGGCGATTCTAAGAGCTTGACTAGATTTATTTTAGAAGTTTTTGGCAAGACAAGTTAAAAACCCTATAAATAGGTCAAGAATTCCAATTCAGGGAATGAAGACCCTAATAATGTTCACATATGAAGTTAAAAGCATTCCACTATCTATCCTATGCCCCCCTCCCAATCATTATTTGGTTTCTGGAATCAAGAATTGCATTTATTCTTTACCTGCAATTTCACAAAAGAGCTAAAAGAAATTATGAATTTACTTTCCTATTGCTCCCTTATTCTAAGGCTTTGAATGGTTTTCCACTACCTTCAGGATCAGGTCTAAATTCCTCACCTTTGGCGTGATTTAAAAAAGCACATAAAACCTGGCCCCTCCCTGTCTCTGTCATTTCAGTTCTTGCAACCCTCAACCTGAGCCACACTGGACTACTAACAGCTCTCTGGAACCAGCCAAGATCTCAAACAATGCTGCTCTGACAGCCTAAACGTCAAGACACAAACCCCAAAATTTCAAGAAGGAAAAATTCTCTACCTTCACAAAAGTATGCGCCCAGGAAGAAAAGAGAGGGGAAGAGTGGTGAGAAGAGGAAAGGGAACAATTCTAATGAAGACTAAAGGTGCTGAAGCCCCACTGCATTCTTCAGGGTGGCCTGCCTGGTGCTTTCTGCAGACAAAAGGCAATTTAGGATTCCTGAGTCTGTGCTATTCTCCAGAGTGAAAAACAAAACAAAACAAAACAAAAAAACAAGGAAGGGGTTAAATGACAGTCAAGACAGCCCAAAAGCCACAGGATACGGACCCTGTGCTCTGAAATGCAACCATATAGCTCTGAAATGCAACAAAAATTAAATTACAGTGCTCCGTAATAGATTTGCACTTTATTTTTAAATATTAACAAGACTGCCAGAGGGAGTAAGTTTACCAAGGGATAAGAATCCTAACAGCACCTCCTCGTTCACTGAGGCCAATTAACATTTCCCACCACGCCCGACATCCAGACTCTGTTCAAAGTTGCTCAGGACCCTGTGGATTTCCAGCACCAGCTTCTGCCCCAGAGCCTATTATGATCAAGGCACCAGGGGTTTGCTGTGCTGAGAGGCAACGCCTGCACCATTAGAGCTACCTAAGCACATCGAGGATCTTTGTGTTTGGTTTTGTTTCTTCTGCTGTTTGAAGATCTAAAACCCAACATGGCTATTAGTCTTTCCTCTTACCCTGGCTTTTCCTTCTCAGAGTTATTTTTAAAATCAGCAAATGTCTAACATTCAGAAACTGCCAGGAGCCATCTGTGCTGTTCACAATTAGATCACTGTCAAGGAGAAGCACATTTTTCAGCTCCAGGCTTTACTTCCACAATCTGGCACATCGCTAAAGGGGTGGGTGACATCATCTTCAGAGCAGGTGGCTGCGCTCTGAGGCTGCCCTAAAACATACCTCCCGCTAACTTCAAAAGACTGCAGGCCTTTCCCGTGTCTTCAGCTCAGAATGTTTCAGGCTCCTTGTCCCACCTAATCTCAGCCCCTAGAAGCTCCACATTTTCTGGATCTCTACCCATAAAATGACTCTAGTCACTGATGGCTGACCAATAAATCCTTAAGGGGTTAAAAATAGTATCAGGTAAAAAGTGAATTAAAAATATTTGTATGGTTACAGTAAAGCTGTTAACTATGTTGAGAATAAAAGGGGAAAAAAAAATCAAATGGTACCTCGCTAAAGGAATCCACAAGACAGACTTCCCTGAAGCGCCCTGCTAATTTGTGGTTAGAGTGCAACACACTCAAGAAAATGATGCTCACAGCAAGACGCTGATACCAAGTAATTTTATGAAATTATGCCTGCATTCGTGCTAAATAATTGATGCCAGGAGCAGTAATAGAAGCAGAGATGAAGTTAAGCTATTGATTGAAGACTGTACTAACCTTGTCCAAAAAAGGGGGGTGTGAATGAGCACCTTCAAGACTCAGCTCTAGAAGGACTTACTTATCAATCTCTTCCTTCCTTAGGAAGTCCTGTGGCTCCTGGCTTTTGTAGGGGCAGTGAAGGCCCATACCAGTGACCTGGAGGCTGGCTGAGGAGGGGAAGACACATCTGGAGAGAAGACAGACAGTGGTCCAGTGCAGGGGTCGGGGAGTAATGCAAGAAGAGCTTTCACTATTTCAAAGGACAAGTTTACATTAAAGGCACACATCCTCAGTATTGCAGATGACTACCAGGAGCCCCTGCTGTCTTCTGGGGGAAAACCATCTTGAAAACAGAGTGACTTCCACATTCCTCTACCCACACAGTCATTCCAAAGTCTGGGATGCGGACACTACCACCATCCTAAGATGGGTGTGTGTGCTTATCACTCACTCAGCATTGTATTTTTGCTATTTCATAGTTCCCGGGGCGGGGGGGGGGGGGTTCTGCAGGTTTTGCAGAAGAATCTTTTGAGTATTGGAGAGTGCTACCACTTTTTAGAAACATCTTATAACTTTTTAATGTGCACGGGCTAAAAGAGGACCACACAGCATTGGCACTGTCAATACCACACCCCACATGCTGCAAAGATGACCCACAAACAAAGTGAAGTCTGGGTCATCTTCAGTATGAAAAGTGTTGAAGTAAACTTCCCAGTGCAGCCTGAACACAACGCCACAGACACTGAGGGTAATAAAGTGACTGTAACCTCCTCTTACCTCCCCCAATTCCCCCCTTATCCAACTTCCCAAAAGTAACATTTCCAGGACAGCACATTCCTTAATCCACTGACAACTTCTCCACTGGCCAAGGTGAACTGTTGTTATTTTTTACATCCATTCACATCATTTAGATTGTAAACACCAACCTCTGAGCCCAAATGCTAGGTGTAAACATTTGCTAGTAGTTATGTTAAAGTCAGCTTTTTTTGGTTTTTCTTTTTTTTTTTGGTGCCGGGGATCAAACTCAGGGCCTTGTGCTTGCTAGGTAAGTGCCCTAACCACTGAGCTAAATCCCCAGCCCCAAGTTATTCTTAAGAATAACTAGTAAAATGAATAAATGAAAACTTCAA
Organism: Hystrix cristata; assembly: GCA_004026905.1. NCBI lineage: Eukaryota > Metazoa > Chordata > Mammalia > Rodentia > Hystricidae > Hystrix > Hystrix cristata. Next base: position 71,778 of record PVJO010008277.1, on the reverse strand, counting down.
TTCTAGAAATTCAGTATGTTTCTGATTTCTGAAGTAGAACTGCCTGCAATGGAAAGAGTGGAAATTGCTTTTTTTCCTCAGGCAGCTAAATGGATAAAACAAAAACTACATATAATCAGAAGACGATATAAAATAAGGGTCACACCTTCAAAAATTACATCTAAATGCGGATGCAACAGGAAAAAGTATCTTTTAAATCACTCCTCCTCCCATGACAATCAGATATAAGACGGGAGTCCTGCGCTAAAGTAAAAGATGAGGGTCAGGGCTGGGTGTGTAACTCAGTGCTAAGAGCCTTCGGCTAGCACCCACAACACCCCAGGTTACTTGGGTCCTGTTTCTAGTACCTCTGAAAGGAGATGGGAAATAGGTATGAAGGTCAACTTGGTTACTACTCTTCCAGAAACAGCTCAAGGGAATCACAATAGGAAAGCAAAACCAACCTTGGAACTCAAATCAGAACTGAAAACACATGCCACAGAATTCCTTACAGTCCAGGATAGAGGAACAATAATCTGGCTCGACAAGAGTGCAGGCCCTTTCCTGCTTGCTGACCTACTGTCCCAAGAATGTACATGCCATCTTACTGTAGCCAAAACACAGACACTGACTGACAGTCCTTAAGTGGACACAGCCACTGACGTCAGTGCAGACTCCAAAGGACAACCCTGGTAGCCAGCTGGCCAAGAGACCTACTGAAAAAGCCTACTGACGCATGCTTGCTAAAACACATCAGCACTGAGCCCTGAGAGTGATCCAGGAACACACTAGGCTCTTAGTTTTAAACTTCCTCCCTGCATATACCTTAGTCAAGAAGGAAATTAAAAGCTAAGGTTTCATTTAATTTTGATGAAGGAGGTATTATCATTCTCATTTTATATAAAAACTGATAATCACTGCTTTGATCTGGCTCAAGAGCCCATCAGTAATTGGGCTTAGACAATAGAGATCCTTGGCCTCCAGATCCGGTTCAGTACAAATCACTGAGGGTGCTGTTATTGCTAATGAGCAAAAAGAAAGTCCTCTAGCGCCCAAAGGAAAGTCCTCCTTGAGCTCCTAGAAATATTAACTCTTTGCTCACCAGATGATTGCATTATGAGGGTGGTAAGGCTAAGATCCAAAGCTAACCATAAAGCAAAGGAAGAGAATACTTTTGCTTCCCTTTGACTTTCATTACAGCTGACTGTTTTCAGATCTGCCAGGATACCTCAAAGGATTGTGGGAAATGACCTGAAAAGTCTACTGGACCCTAGACTATGCCTGGCTCCATCCTAAAAATAACCTCATTTGCTCCTCTTCTTCTTCTTTTTTTTTAATTTATTTTTTTTCTAACCTTTTTAAAAAACTAAATATGGGTGTTTTATTTTTTTTAATTGCCACTACTGGTGTTAAAAAACTAATTTTCATTTTGTCCTTGGTTACTCCTTCCCACCGCAGTCAAGAACATTATGAGCCTTGCATTTGAGACTGAATGTTGCCTAAACAAACAGCACCCTGTTCCCCTCAGCCTAACCTGCAGCAGACCTGACTCCCGAGTCCCAAAGGAGAGCCAGGTTTTCCCTCACCATGTATCGTGGCTGAAATACTGCTACTATCAGGCAAAGAGTGAACAGCTTATTCAGGAGATGTGGCAAATAACTTTTTTTTTTGTACTACACCTGCCTTAAAGCAACAGGGGAACATTACAGAAGTCCTAAACTCAGTAATCTGTCAAACAAATAAGCTATAAAATTATGTTCTCCAAAATATCTTGCTAAATACAATTTATTCTATTTCCAAAAGAAATTTATTCTGACTTGATTACCACCTTTCAGCTGTCACTTTCTCGTGTTCTGAATTTCAAATGAGCCAAACTCATTCCTTGATTTAAAATGCCACACATATAATATTAAATTCATCAAATCATGTTAGCCAGAGAATAAACCATCCAGATACATAGTACCACTGTCATTATTTTACCAGTAGCACAAATAAGCAAGACTTATGTCTGTATGGGCTGAAGAGCCACTTCAAACTCTTAAAGCTTCACGGACACACAGACCATGAGTGTTTTGCAAAATAAGGCTGAGTTATGGAGACCTCTCCACAGAAGGGAATTCTTAGAAATAAGACTCAATATAACCAGGCTGGGTGGCGCATGTCTGTAATCCCAGCACTTGGGAGGCTGAGGCAGGGGCAGAAGTTGAGATGGAGGATGGAGGCTGGCCTGAACTACATAGCAAGAGCCTATCTCAAACCAAACAACAAAAAGCTTTGTTAAATAAGCTAGGCACAAAAATTCAAATATTGTATGATTCCACTTAGGTAACCAGACTGGGCAAATTCCAGAGGGACTGAAGTGCAGATTTCTGTTGGGGTCATGAAATCAAATTCTGGAAACAGACAGTGACTGTGGTTGTACAATATTGTAATTATACTCAATACTATTCAATTGTATACTTGTTAAAATGGTAAATTTTATGTTATGAAACATTTTACTATGATTTTTAAAAGCTGCATGTGAAAACTAGAGTTTTATTTTTTGAGACGGGGGCTTACCATGTATTCTAGGCTGGCTTTAAACTCATTATGTAGCCCAGGCTGGCTTCAAACTCAAAGCAATTCTCTTGCCTCAGTGTCCTGAGTGCTAGGACTAGAGGTGTTGTCATGTTTTGTGTCTAGATATCCTCCCCAAACCTCCTGTGGCCATAGGTGGGGCTTTTTCAGAGGTGGCTGAATCTAGAGTGTGTGATGCCGGGATTGAGGGAATGTGATTACTAACTTGATCTACTGATTGGTTTGGTACCACCCTAATCCTGGCAGCTTGGATAAAATATAAATGACAGAAACAGGTTTGTAGGTCCCCTGCTTACCTTGCTGCCTTCTGCCTGTCTGCCATGCCACCCTGCCTTGGAGCCAGCCGATTACAGACTGAAACTTCCACAAACTGTGAGCCGAATAAATCTTTCCTCCCTTAACTTTGGGCGTTGGGTATTTTGTCTCAGCAAAACTAAGACAGGTATGTACTACCGTGCCTCGCAAAACTAGAATTATGAATTTAAGACTACAGGTAAATAAATCTAACCTAAGGAAAGGTTCTGTACCTAAAGTCCATCTAAAAGTCAAATATGCTACATGTGTCCATAATCAGAACCAACATTCCTGAAAGGACAAAAGTGCCCAAAGCCACAATGGCTCTCAGGCCAACACTGCAGGGCCCAGGGCTCAGACCCTGAACACCTTTCTCTATACTCATTCCCTTAATGATCTCATCTCATTTTAAATATATGTTTTGAGCACCTCTCAAATCTGTAAGTGGAGCCCCATCTTCGACTCTGCCTAACAGTTATCCCAAACTTGTCCAGAACCAGACTATTGCCCTTCCCACTGAAAAACCTGCTCTGCCTGCAGTCTTCCTGCCCTGGTCAAGAATAACAAGCCCTCACCCTCACTCTCACCCTTTACAGATCATTCTCAATTAAGCAACCAGTAGCCTTCTAAAATAGAAGTCAAGCCAGTCGTGGTGGCACACATCTGTAATCCCAGCACTCAGATCAACATGAGTTCGAGGCTAGCCTGAACCACATAGCAAGACCCTGCCTCAAAAAAAAAAAAAAAAAAAAAAAAAAAAAAGGGGTGGAGTGGGGTTAGGGATTTAGCTCAAGTGGTAGAGCACTTGCCCAGCAAGAGCAAGGCCCTGAGTTCAATCCCCAGCAGGGTCTCGTTATATAGTCAAGGTGGTCTTGAACTTACCATGTAGCCCAGACTAACCCTGAACTTGCAGCAATCCACCTCAGCCTCCCGAGTGCTGAGATTACAGGCGTGCGCCACTATCCCCAGCCAGAAGTCAAATTATTTTACTCTACCCAAATACCTCCTGTAAATTCTCATCTCACTCAGTAGCATCAAACTCTAGACAATGGCTTACAGCACTCCACATCAGGAGTCAGGAACTTTGGGGGACAAATCCTGCCCACTGTCTGTTTCTATAAATAAAGCACCAATGTCCCTTGGTAGCAATATAGCAAATGCTTAAGTCCCTTATAAACAATGGTGGTATAGTATTTGCATATAACCTACACAATGCTCCCTTCTACTTTAAACCATTTTAACAATTTTAAGAGCTCTGTAAAACTAGAATTATAATAAGATTACAAATGGTAAATAATAAACCTCCCAAGAGACAGTAAGGTTCTGAATTTAAAATCCATTTAAGAGTTTAAAGTGCTACATGCATTGTATAATACCCAATACAAAGTAATGCTGTATAAATAGTTGTTATGTTCTAGTGTTAAAGGAATAAATCTGCACATGTTCAGTGCAGAAGCAATTTATTTCCAGTGTGCATGTGTGCACACTGGGTGTCAAACCCATAGCTTCCCCCGTGCCAGCAAGTACCCTACAACAAGCTACACCCCCAGCCTCCTGAGTGTGTTTTGATCCTCAGCTGGCCGAGTGCATGGATGTGGAACCGAGGAAGCAGGGGTTGGCTGTACTGTCTACTTGTCTTAGCACCAGAGTTGAGTAGTCGCTATGGACACTGCGAAGCACATTTCCATCTGGCTCCTTTCAGAACAAATCTGTCTACACCAGTCCTCGATGATTTGCTTTCCACCTCTGACCCCAACTCTCTCAGCCTCACTTGCTGTGCTGCATGCAGCACAGTGATCTCCTTGCTGTCCCACAGACCCCCGCCCCATGCAAGCGCCCATCAGAGCTGCTGTCCAAGCCACTCCCTCCTGACAGGACACACTGGCTCCCACACCCCCTGGAAGTCTTCACTCAGCTGTTACTTCAGTGCAACCTTCTCCAACCACACTATTTAAAATTATAAACCTTCCCCAGGCCCCAAGAAACCTGCTTTCCCCCTTTTCTACTTCTCTTTCTCCATAGCACTAATCATCTAACAGATAATTTTTTTTTGTCTTACTTGACCTTTGTCAGCACTCACTAATGTACCTGAAAATAAATTCAAAACACTAGTGATACATTAGATTTAGAAAAAAGTATGGAAGAATGCAGTTGATGGTAGTTATTTGGAGGAAAAGGTGGAATTACGTGGCACTTCTGACTCCCCCATCCACCCCATGCCCTAACCCCAGTACTGGAGATTAAATCCAAGGGCACTCTTACCAATGAACTGCATCCCCAGCCTTTTTAAGATTTTATTTTCAGACAAGGCTCACTGAATTGCCCAAACTGGTCTTGAACTTGTGATCCTCCTGCAGCTGGGATTACGGGTGTACTCCACTTCACCCAGCCTTGGCTGGCTATCTTAGTAACTCTGTTAATACCATAGGGTTTGGGATCCATGCCAAGGCTACCTGTTGGGAAAACTGCAGTTACTACCAAGTGGCTATGATCACGTCAAGCCGTATCTATACACAAAGTACTCTGATTTCACAAATAGTTTAGCTCAGACACTGCATACTATTTGCACAAAAATGTGTTCTGGCTGACCTACCAGGTATTGTCTGGTTTTCCTTTTATTTTTAAAGTGTATTAATTGACAAATAGTCTGGTGATTCAAAATATTAATTCTGGAGGAAGAAAGTAAGTTTCAGTCCCTCAGCTAAGTGACTTTGAGAAAATTCTATAACCATCTGTGCTTCAGTTTCCCATCTGTAAGATGAGGGTAAAATTATCCCTATCTTGGGGTTGGGGATTTAGCTCGGTGGTGGAGTGCTTGCCTGGCAAGCGCAAGGCCCTGAGTTCGATCCCCAGCACTGCCCCCTAAATCCTGATCTCATTTAGGATTAAATGAGTTAATATTTGTAAAGTATTTAGGAATAAAGACTAGAACACAATAAGTAGTATATTTATTTAAATATGTGCTATTATTCACATACACCCAGATTTCCAGCTTCTTCTGAAACACTGGGAGATGCAGGAACAACGGCCATACAATGCTCACCGTGCTGTGATCATCAGGTGCTGAGGGCTTTGGAGCTGTCGCCTTTCAGCAGAACACAATCTTAGTCCTTACAGAAGTTAGCATTTGAACTTACCCTCTGATCTAAGTGAAAATAGAAAACACTTTATAAAATCAGGATTTCATTGCTTCTATCCTCCAAGGAGTTCTTTTCATATTCACTAATTTATTATCCATCCATCACCATTTGAGTATCTACTATCTACTGTCTACTGTCATGGAGCCCCAAAGACATTAATGTGGGAACAGAGTGTAGTGGCAAAGAACTCAATCTCCAAAAGAATACCTGGGCTGGGGCACCGGCTTTGTCACAAACTGTGCAGCCCTGTCGAGCTACCTCGACTGTGTCACTTCCTCATCTACACAATGAGGAAAGTCACAATCTCTACCTCACTGGGTTACAAGAGAAGCAAGCTTTGAGGGCTCTAGAAACACTCTTCTGCCAAGGCCAGCAGTCACACAGATCCTGTTAGTTCCTGCTCAGTTGAGTGCTCCTGAGCGTGACTGAACTTCCAGCCTTATGAGGGAGAGAAATGACACACACGAGACCCAGAGCACAGTGACAAGAAGAGAGTGGGCTTCCAGTAAGACAGTTATGGTTATTTCCACAAGCCTTTATTTTTGAATAATTTACAGGAATATGAGTCTTCAAGCTACTACTGTTTTTACCCACATGTCTATTCTCATTATGAAGAGAAATAAACAACGGTTAAGCCACCTTAAAATTCATAACCACAATGAATACTGTCACTCTTGAAACTCCTGCTTCAAGCACTTCAGGTGAACTCACTGAAGAAGTCTATTCAGCTGTGTCATGGTTACAGGCAGACATGACTAAGAGTCTAGCACACCACAGACCCAATAACACTTTCTCCTTGTCACCATCTTTACTAAGAGTTTCAGCAGGTGCAGGGAGCATCCTATCAACTCGTACCACCTGTTTTTCGTTCTAGGGCCCCTCAAAATACAGTATTTCCCAAATAACTGAAAATGGAAATGAAAACAGGCGTGCAGTTGAAAACAGCAAGGGGAGCAGCTGCCGAGCTCTGGAAGGTCAGCTCTCATGAGGCCAGAGAGCTGTGGGCTGCAGGGTAGGGGAGAGAATGCTGGATCCATGCTGGGATCCCAGTGCTCACAGAACAATTAATTATTTGTCCCACTCCTGCATACCTGTTCATCTCCTACCACTATCATAAAGGTGGTGTAAAAATATTTTTAATTTTACTAAATAGAAATTAAGGACTCCAGAGACATATCCAGACCATGGCTAGAAAAGTACAAAAGTAACAGCCATCGTCCCCCAAATCAAATACAACTCACACTAACATTCAGATCACTTTTCAAGCTCTCAGAGACTTCCTGTCACCAGCCAATATGCATCATTTTTAAAGTTTTATTCCATAGGAGTAAGAAAAACAGCATCTTCCAAGTTGAAGCTTTAAGGTATTTATGGTGAAAAGCTTTCTACAGGATAAACATGCACAGAAAGTGGCAGTCTTTGAGCACTGCAGAGGGTGCTCCTCTTCCGGGGTCCTGCCCCGCTGTTCGGTCTCCTGACTCAGCACCTGGGAGGCCTGGAGATCGGAGCACCAGTGAAAGGCCGTACATTACTAATGAGGCCGCTGGCGTCAGGGCAGGAGGACCTGGCAAACCAGAAAATGTCTGCAGGATAAGAGAAAGAACAGCTGAGGCCTGAATCACTTTTGCCAGTGTCACACCATTCAGAAATGTCCACTCTTAAGTCATTTTTCTTCTAGGCTGGCCTTCTCCCTCGTTCAATTCTTGGTTTTCATCCTAATTCTGATCTTTCTGTCCTTCCTACTGTAAGTGGTTACTTACATTCACTGAGTGGATTTCTCTGTGTCCATGTGTCCTGTCAGTTGTACAGAAGCACTGCACAGGCACGAGAGAGCAATGCAGACAGACTGCAGCAGCACTTACTGCTCTGCGGATACCTGAGGAAATACCACCTCTGGCTGTGCCCTCGCCATCACCTAGAAACTGAGAGACTGACCGTTCTGTTCCAGATGAAGCCAACGAGTGACCCAAGCTCTCAATACACAAAAGGCGACCTAACAGGACACTCTCACAGCTGCTGTAGAGGCTTAGGGGCGACCATGGCATTGCGGTCCAGAATGAAGCTGGTATATGGTGCAGTAGTCAGACAATGATTTGAGTGACACAAAAATCAATTCTACTTCTCTGGATAGATTAGGAAACCAGAAATAGTAATCCCCCCCTTTAGAGCAGTATCCCTCCCTTAGAGCAGTAGTTCTTTTTTTGGTAGACAAGTAGTTCTAACTAGGGATGATTTTGCTCCCCAGGATAAATGGGAAGGTTTTTGGTTGTCACAACTGGGGGAAATGGTGCTACTGTGGCTTACAGTGCAGGAGGGGGCTGGCCATCTACAGTGCCAGGGACAGTCCCCATCATAGAGAATTATCCAGTGCAAAATGTCAACAGTGCCGAGACTGAGAAACTCTACTTTAGACAAAGCCTTTGGGTTGTTTGGTTTGTTTTGCAGTACTGAGGGGTTGAACCCAGAATTTCACATTGAGCTACATTACCAGCCCAGCTCTTTTTAAATTTTTTTTATTTCTTTTTAATTAATTTATTTTTTTTTTGTGCTGGGGATTGACTGAGGGCCTTGTGCTTGCAAGGCAAGCACTCTAACCGCTGAGCTAAATCCCTGGCCCCTTATTTTTTATTTTTGAGACATGGTCTCACTAAATCACTATATTGCCTAGACTGGGCTCAAACTAGCAATCTTCCTGCCTCAGCCTCCCAGAGTGCAGGGATTACAGGAGTGTGGCACTACATCCAAGGATTTAACGTCTTCGTACTTTTGACTTTTAAATTAGCCACTGATACTATCAAAATAAATAATAGTAATGCAGAACATTAAATTTATATTGGCTGGTTTGCTTTTAGATTAGCAAACATGCTCCAGTTTCCTATACATCAATGTCTTCCTCAATGGAGCACAGGCTAATAAACATCCTCTTTCTGCAATATAAGGAACAATACTTGTAAGACTTGTACAAAGATCTGCATGAAGGAGCTTCTGCTACTGCTACTAAGAATTGTCAAGTTCTGCATCTTTACAACTTTAAGGATCCCTTGGTGTCTTTCTCCCTGAGTCTAAAGATGTTCATAAAGTGGCTTCTGCTTCTGGTTCTGACTGAGTAGCTGTGGCAGACCAGAGTTCCCTCAGAGAACTAGAAAAGCCAAAGGAAGAAACAGTTTGAAGACCCTGGGGAGCTGCCAAAGCAACCACGACTTGAAAAGACAAACTTGTAGAGAAGGGTGAGCCACTCCCCTGCAGCTGCTCTGCCCCTCGGAGCCTCGGCTGATCTGGGTGCCAGGAAGAAGGCTGAGGAAGCAAGCACACAGCCTGGCACAGGACTGGAGGTGCTACAAAGAGCCAGAGAACCCAACGGACTGTGGCAGCAGCAGCTCAGATCTGCAGAAAGAAAAACAGAGACAGGCGCCCAGGATCCTGGAGGAAGAAATAGGGCAGTTTTCCTCCGAGCATAGATGCAGAATCTCAAACCTACACAGGGCAGGAGTGTCTGAAGAGCACAGCAGAGTTTTCCTCTATCCATTGCACCAAGGAGATGAAAACTGAAGTCAGGAACATACTCTGGCAGAAGGGTCTTGGCGATGCCCAGGCTCTCAGCTGGGAATCCTTAAGGGTACAGGCAGGCAGAGGCACCAGCCTGCCGGAAATTACAGGCCAGCTGCAGTCAGCTCAAGTGCTGTGGTAGTCAGCTATACATTCTCACAACACAATGCCTCAGACAATCAACTCATCAAGAGAAAAGGTTTAGATCGGCTCTCAGTTCTGGAGGTTTTGTCATCAGCTGGTCCTGGTGCTCTGGCCGTGGTTGAGCCAGGACCTCATGGTGGGAGTGAACAGCAGAGCAAAACTGCTCAGCTGAGTGCCAGGGAGCAAAAAAGAGAGCAGGAAGGAAGAGAGCCCACAGTTCCCTTCACAGACCCAACCCCAGTGCCCTACAGAATTCCCAAGGCCCCACCTCTCCAGGGTTCCACCGCTGAGCAATGGTGTCCCTCTGGGACCACACCTTAGCACACAGGTCTCTGGGGGACATCAGATCCAAACACAGCAGTCAGCAGGTGTTATTGATCCTCGTCCTCTTGACTAACAAATGTGGTGAGCTCTCTCAGAGGAAGATGAAATCATCTAGGGTCCTTATAGGTTTTTTTTACGTACAATGTCTAATTTCCAATCAAAATTACCAGCTAAAGAGGGGCTGGGGATTTAGCTCAGTGGTACAGACTTGCCTAGCAAGTGCAAGACCCTGAGTTCAATCCCCAGCAACACCCTCCCCCCAAAAAAACAGCTAAGAGATGGGTCAAAATAATTGAATATAAAAAGAAAAACCACACCAGGCATGGTGGCAAAGATCTGTAATCTCAATACTTTGGAGGCTGAGGCAGGAGGATCCTCAAGAGTTCAAGGCCAGTTTGGACTCCAGAGTGATTTCAAGGCCAGCCTGAACTACGTAGTGAGACTCTGTCTCAAAACAAACCTGTTCAAGAAAGTAGAGACTAGAAATAAAATTTCAAGAACCAGGAAAAAAAAAAAGAGAATTTCATCAGAAAATGGACATCTATAAAAAAGGATCAAATAAAAATCCTCCAATGAGCAATACAGTAACTGAAATTAAGCACTTACAACAGGTAGGTTTAATTCTGGGTTAGACAGAGAACAAGAATTAGTGAGCTACAGGTCAAATCAACAGAAAATATGCAGACTGAAGTACAGAGAATAGAAAACTACCCAAAAAATCTCCAAATCTGTACTGAGTGCCAGCCTCAGACAAGTATCTTAGCAAAAGAGTGTTTACGTGTCCATTGGCTATTAGCTGTAGAAACGAACACAGGTGCTACCTCTGACAATTACACGGGGTCCACCTCACCTGCTCATTCCCACAGCGGTACAATAATCGGAAGAATAATCTTCAGACACGATGAGAAAGATACTGAGAATCGAGAAATTGTAATGGTAAAGTGAAGAACCTGATAGCGCTTAGCTCGCTCTGTCAATCTCGAAGGCAAAATGATCACAGCAGTGGTCAGATTCAAATGGCTCCATTTCTGCCCCGTAGTAATTACAATCTTAAAGACACTAACTTGTAACACTCCTTAACCAACTTTTATTATAAAAAATACAAATACTCAACAAAACTGAAAGAATTTTATATTGAACTCCCATATACTCACCATCTTGATTCTACTATTAACTTTCTTTTTTTTTTTTTCACTATTAGCTTTCTTATCACATCAATTCATGCCTTTTCTTTTGAGACAGGATCTTGCTACACAGCCCAGACTGGCCTCCACTCCTGACCCTCCTGCCTCAGCCTCCAGAATGGAGGGATTACAGGTGTCATCTTACTTTTTGATGGATTTCCAAATAAACTGCAGCGATTTGTACACTTCCTGTTAAATACTTCAGCATGCATATATATCATTAATTAAAGATTGCTATCTGCTTAGTTTTTTTTTTCCCTTTAGGTTGTGTGTGGTACTAGGGATGGAACCCAAGGAGTCATGCATGCTAAGCAAACACTCAACCATGAGCTATGTCCCCAGCCATTTTTCCACTCTTGATGTAAAACTGCATAAAATGAGTAAGTGTACACTTGCCTGGTTTTGATGCACACACCTGTGTAACCCAAATCCCATAAGGATATAAAACGTCACCATCATCCCTGAATGTTTCCTCACGTTCCTTTCAGCCAAAGTTCTACCCTTACTGTCCCCTTCCAGAAAAATTATTTTCAACCCATTGTATTCTGAACAATCTTCAACTCTTTGGTATGAGGGATCAATCTCAGAAAAGTAATGTTTAAAAGAGTTAATCATTTCAATCATGTAAATTGCCCAGACTGGGCTCAAACACACAATCTTTTACCTCAGTCTCCCTGGCATTATAGGTGTGCACCATTATACCCAGCTTAATCATAACATAGTATTTTAAGAAAGCTAAATTTAATACCTATAAAGGAGCAAAAAGTTACAACCTTAAAATCCTATAAACTGGGCATGGTGGTGTACGCCTGTAATCCCAGCACTCAGGAGGCTGAGGCAGGAGGATTGCCATGAGTTTCAGGCCAGCCTGGGCCAGCCTGGGGTACATACTGAGTTCAAGCTAGCCTGAACTACACAGTGAGACCCTGTCTCCAAAAAAAAGTTCCACAGCCATTTAACTGATTACCAACCTAATAGCTAGTTTACTGCCAGTATCTTTCAATGGAATAATACAGTATTTAGCCCTAAAGAAGGTACACTGATTGCTATGAATTCTTGAAGGCACAAAATAGTCTAGGGAAAAAATCACTACCTGCAGATTTCGATGTATCTACAGTTTATATTCCTTGAATACATGGCTTTCTCTTTACCACATGGCCAAACCCTTGCTTGGAGAGAATGGAATGTTCCTGTTGCTGCTGTGAACTATATACCTGGCTATCAGTTAATTTAACATAAATTAGCAATTATGCTTGGACTCTAGTCCTAGCATACTATTTAACAGGTAGCAGATAAAAGCTGTAAATTATCAAAAAGGTTTGTTGCACCAAGCAAAACTTCCTTGAGGATTAAGTAATTTATTATTTTAATTCCTGAGATAATTTATAGATGGGAAAATATGAGTCATTCCAATAACAACAAAGGTACACAGAGAAAGGCAAATACCACATGTTCACACATATATGTAGATGCTAAAGTTGATCTCAAAAGTGCAGAGAATAGAATGATTTCCAGCGCCTGGAAAGGGTGCAGGGGAGGGAGATGGGATGGTGATCAGGTAGGGGGTGCATCTGGGCAGGAGGAATAGCTCCTAATGTTCTCTGACTCGTGGGATAACTATGATTGACAACAACTAATTGAATATTTCAAAGTAGGATTTTAAAATGCTGGTGGGGCTGTAGGGAAAAAGGAGCCCTTCTCCACTGCTGGTGGGAATGTAGACTGGTACAACCACTGTGGAAATCGGTGTGCAGACTCCTCAAAAAAACTAAAATTAGAGGTTCCATTTGACCCAGCTGTTCCCCTTCTTGGCATCTTCCCGAAAGAATTAAAGGCATCATACCACAGCAATATATGCACATCCATTTTTATAGAGGCACAGTTTGTAACAGCTAGATCTTGGAAACAGCTCAAATGCCCATCAACCAATGAATGGATAAAGAAGATGTGGGGTTTTTTTTAATACAATGGAGTACTACTCTGCGATAAAGAAGGATAAGCTTGAAACATTTCTAGGTAAATGGATGCACCCTGAAACCATTTTCTTAAGTGAAATAAATCAAACATACATGTTTAAATACTGCATTATTTCTCTGGTGTGAGAAACAGAAAGTGTAAATAAGAACCAAAATGTGTAATATATATTGGGGAAAGTGAACAAACTGTTCAAGTAGGAGGGGGAACTAGGGAAGATAGGAAGGAGAAAGAAAAAAGAAAAGAAAAAAATGGAAACAAAGCTTTTGTAAATAAGGAGGAGAAGAGGGATTGAAGGGAAGGGAGAGAAATGGGGGAAAAAAATGGTAGAAGCAAGATGTATCATGTACAGATAAGGGGTTGGAGATTCAGCTCAGTGGTAGAGTGCTTGCCTAGCAAGCACAAGGCCTTGAGTTTGATCCCCAGCATCCTCCTGCCCTGCCAAAAAAAAGATGTATCAGGTACAGGTACAAATTCCCTAGGACGAATGTTATTATGTGTATCTAAAAAGGACCACTAAAATTTTAAAAAAAGGATTTTAAATATTCCCAACACAAGGAAATGACACGTCTGAGATGATGGATGTGCCTGTGTCCCTGGTCTGATCATTACACTGTGTACATGTACTGAAACACCATATCATACCCTATAAATATGTGCCATTACTGTGTATCAATTAAAAATATATTAATTTTTTTTTTTTTTTTTTTTTTTTTTTTTTTTTTTTTTTTTTGGTGCTGGGGATCGAACTCGGGCCCTTGTGCTTGCAAGGCAAGCGCTTTAACCACTGAGCTAAATCCCCAGCCCAAAAATATATTAATTTTTTTAAAAACCTTCAAACATGCAGGACAATTGGCCAGCATCAGACAGTACTCCTATATAGAGCATACCTCAAACAGGTCCCCTGTGGAATATGGCAGAGTACACATTTTCTCAGAGGACTGAAAATGTGACAATCGTTTTGTTTGTACAATATACTTTAACACTTTCAGTCAGTATATAAAACTATACATTTAATGTAAGCCCAGTTTTGAAAAATTATACACATACAAAAAATTCAAACCTAGAAAGAAATAGCACCAAAATGTTAATAGTGGATTATCTTTGGATTAGGAGATTTTAGGCTGTCTTTATTTTCTTTTGTTTTGCCATACTTCCCAAACTGTGTATAATGAATATATTATTTTTATAATTCAAAATAAGTAAAAAGTACTAGGGAAAAAAACCAAAACCCTCCCCATTAACTGACCTGTAGTGAACCCTACATGACCAATTGTATCAGACTGATTATAACCATGCCCTTTGTACCATTTGTCCTCGCTGCCACTCCCAAGACACAAATAACCTGGCTTGCCCCACAGGAACACATCTGTACATCACTCATTCATTCACCCATTTTAAATCTATGTCCCCTATAATTATGCTTTCTCACTTCACTGTATATCTTCAGTGTATCCTCGCCTACCAAGTTTTTTTTAACTTACTCACTGTAGTCTGCTTTAAAAAAAAAAAATAGGTATGTTGAATGTGCCTTTTCTGTTTATGTTTATACACAAGCCTCTCTCTGCCTTGGCCCCAACCAAAAAAAAAGAAAAACAAAAAACGATGAAAACCCTGGTATCATCACACCAGCCTCATCACCATCTCCAATGCCAACTTTCTGAGAAGTTGATGTAGGTGGTGGAAATCCTGGTGCAACAACTAGATATGGACTCCAACTGGTACTGCCTGGGAGGCTGAGTTAATATTGACAAGATCTCATTTCCCATCTGTAAAATACAGGGAAGCTCCATAGTCTTAAACATTCTCTCCACTTTAAAATACTGTGACTGTTCAGATCCTGTTCCACATGTGAATTCATCCCGAGGCCACATCTATGATTATAATCTCCCAATAGGCAGAATATCAATTCTGGAAGCAGCTAATGTTTATTGGGAATGCTCACCACTGCAGGGACCTTACTTCATTAT
The DNA here is from genome assembly GCA_004026905.1 of Hystrix cristata. Classification (NCBI taxonomy): domain Eukaryota; kingdom Metazoa; phylum Chordata; class Mammalia; order Rodentia; family Hystricidae; genus Hystrix; species Hystrix cristata. The sequence goes on along the minus strand of PVJO010008277.1, from coordinate 56,646 downwards.
TATGAGAAACGATTATCAGTTTTCATGAGGAAACTGAAGTAGAAATAGGATCTGTCTGTAACTTGCCCCAAGTCATGAAACCAGCCAATTGCAGAGCTAGAACAGGAGCCCTGGAGACAGGGCTGGCTCCAAAGCTCACTGCAGTGTGCACTTGTCTTGTGCAGGCAAATGCCCTTTGTCCTACAGAGGTGTGTATCTTGCCAAGTGTTTCTAAGGGCCTATAAGCTAGATGACTAAGTAAGATTTCTACACCTCTTATTTTAGAAATCCAGGAATTCTGAATATAAATACCCTTACTATTCTCTTGGTTACACATCATCAAGAAACCACCTTCCTAGCCTCTACACTTTTAAGAGACTTCAAAAGCCAGGTTTGGTGGTACATACCTGTAACCCCAGCACTGGGAAGCTGAGGTAGGAGGATCATAAGTTCAAGCCCAGCCTGAGCAACTTGACAACTCAGAGAAACCCTGTCTCAAAAAGGTGGGGTGGTGGGCGGGGGAGGCGGCAGGTGATTTCAAAAAGCCTGGCTGGGGGTACAGCTCTACCACAGAATACTTTTCTAACATTTACCAGGCGCTGGGTTCCATCCCAGCAGCAACCCGTCCCCCGCCAAAAAAACAAAAACAAATCAAAGGTCAGGCTGGCAGTGGATGCTTCTGCCCAGATTTGATTAGTTAGGCTGTACTGTTAATATCAAAACTGAGGTCAAGGTGCCTGTGTAACTCCAGGGAAGGCCTGCAGCTTTGTACAAAGAACAACTCTTTGTATAAGGAATAGCCTGGCGGCGGGAAGGGGAGGGGAAGATGGACCCCACTCCCAGACAGCTACCTCACAGCCACATATGCCAACTACAAAGCTGATGTGAGAGGACAAAGGCACAAAACGATTGACTCTGCACCTGGAAAAGAAATCAAAATCACATGATAGGGCCAGGCATGGTGGCTCACGCCTGTAATCCCAGCACTTGGGAGACTGAGGCAGGAGGATTGCAGCGAGTTCAAGGCCAGCCTGAACTACAAAGTGAGACCCTGTCTCAAAGAACCAAAAATAAGTAAATAAATAAACTGCACGGTGAGACCCTGTCTCAAAAAACCAAAACAAAACAAACCAAGCCAAAACACATGATGGGCACTCCACTTTCAACAACTAGTTACATAGTTCAGCTCAGAGAGCTGAAATGAAGGCACTGGTAAACTAAGCAGACTTACAGAAGTTCCAGCTGCTCTTCCTTAACAGCATTGGGCAGCTGAAGGAGACTCTATGAAGACTTGAATTTTCACCAGGCACAGGTGGTGGTGTGTGCCCGTAATCCCAACTATTCAAGAGGCCAAAGCAGGATTGCAGACTCAAGGATAGCCTAGGCAATTTAGCGAGACCCTGTCTCAAAATAAAAGGGCTGGAGATACAGCTCGATGCTCCCCGAGCTCAGCGACCAGTACGGCAAAGGAAAGAAAAGAAAAAGGGAAAGACTAATTTTCACATTAGTTTTCAGAGAGGAGTTAGAAAAGTTCTGTTCTTCATACTGCAAAGTGTTCTTCTCGTACCAAAAAAAAAAAAAACAAAAACTGTTAGATCAGAAAAGCAAGGTTTACCTAGGGTGTACACTGTGTGTGGGAAAAGTACACCACAGCATTCGTCACCAAAGGGTTCAAAAAAAGCTGCTCAACTAAACTTGCAACATTTCTTTATGCTTGAGATGTCAAAGCTTTCTGAAATTTTTAAAAATTCAAATATTTATTCAAATTATATCACATTTTGCCTTACAGAGTCAGTTCTGCTACAATGCTTGTTTTGAAAATGCAAATTGGTTTGAATACAATTGAAGTATCTGGGAGTAACATGAGCGTAACTCAAAGCATAACTCAAATCGTGTCTACTTTTGTGCAATTTCATTGCTGAGGACCACCCAGAAAACACACCTCCCACATCTGAGCAGTTCTCAGTGTTGCTTTTGGAACTCCTGCCAGCACCTCCCTGAGCACCGGGCTGTAGCCCTTCAGGTGTCCACGCCCACAGGCAAAATGCAGGACTTCTTCAAAGTCACACGAATTAACACTAAGTGCATATTTCATTCCAGATGAAAAGGACAGGGTATGTCACACTGATATATGTGAAGAAACAAAGGAAGCCATGCAGCAAAGTATGTGTTTTCTGGGGCCAGGGCAGCTCTAACCTTTTGGAGCAGAAATGAAGTAACAATTTGACCCATCTCTGAAAGCTTCTTCATCATTCACTTCCTCTTCCCAAACCAGAGAAAACCAATCACTAAAGTCAAACAGGTTCCTGAGAAAGGCTGACGTCTACTTTGTGGAACCCAATCAGAGAATAGACAAACTATCATACTTTTATGTTAAATTAACCAGTGTTGTAACAGTTAGTGAAATTTTAAATTCTTCTATTTAATTTTATCAACAGTATTTAGGAATAGGATTAGAAGCAGCCCTGGCACTAACGAAGCTAGAGTTTCCCATCAAGTGTTCCCCCTGTCAGTAAAGACACTGTGTTTTCTTTACAGCTTTTGTGTCAGGAATCCCTGGCCAGACCTTACATCCAGACAGGGCATTTAATGACAGTGACAGTGACACTGAGGGAAACAGAAGTATCCTGGAAAAAATGTTGCAGCCAAGAGACTGTAAAAGGTTATTTTACTACAAGCCCAGCATTTACTAAATTGCTTCTGTTCTTTTTTCTCTCAGCCTAGCAAATTCATAAGGTGCAAATTCTTCAAGTATATTTGAGTATATAAAAATGAGAGGGAAACAAAGAAATGAAAACACTGATGAAAAGGTAATTATGAATAAATTAGTATAATTTCCTTTTGTCATTCCTAAAGTTGATTTAATAGTTTAAAAAACTGTTTCAACAGAACAAGGGTGGTAACATTTGTCAGATCCTAATTAAATATGATTCGTTGTGGAGTCTCTGATGACAGCTTACAAAATCTATGGGTGAAACTCAATATTCACAACAAAGAGGGCGTTTTTCACACATATGACACAACCTACAACCACAGCTTCCATCTATGCAGATTGTTTTACTATTTTAATTAAGGTTAATAAATTAATAGAACAGGAATACTGAAATTACTCAGTGGTATTCTTTAATTTGTGGCTAATGAGGAACCATACTAAACACAAACCACAAAATCTGTGCCAAAGCAAACCCTACGAGGAACATCTTTTGCTATTCTTTCCCCTGCAAGCATTGATTTGGCCTTGGTCAAAGCTGATATAAACAGCTACAGAATTAGAAATAGATTCTCAGGGGGAAAACAGGCCACATTTAAGGACACAGGTCTCTGTCTCTCTGTCTCTCTCTCTCTCTGGCTCCCCAGTGCGCTCCCTGAAGGCCTCAGTAGTGGCCCTGGTACCCGCTCCTGGCACTGGGCAGCACCTACCTTGAAGGTTCTCTGCCACATGGGAGGTGTGACCCTCGGCAAATACACTTACTCATGGCTTACACACGGCTCTGAATCGAGGGTTCAAATGAAGCACAGAGTAATGGGAAAAAAACCCTGTGGCAACTTCACTGTAATCAACTCCTGATGACCAACCTGCTCTCCTCTCTGAGCACTGTAGTCACGGGACTGCGATGCAGAAAGAGATTCCTTCCTCTAGTGCTGAGCCGGTCCCAGTCCCTGCACACGTCTGACAAAGGGCCTCTCCAGTCAATCCCCCCAGTCCTCCTGTGAGCTTATCTATGGTCTGCCATCACCGTTCACAGGCAGGTCCCCGGGTCAGCAGGTCACCTGAACCAAAACAAAATCACTGCAGTTATCCAAAAATCTTGGAAAATTCTGCCTACGAATGAGGTTAACCTGTTCTCATGTTCTTCTTCATTACTTCTGGGGGCAGGAAAGCATTTCTGGCTCTTTCACTCTGTATGTCTCATGTGACTGACCCCTTGCCACATGAAAAGTTGCTTCATGGAGGTCCATTTTACTATTCATTTCACTGCTGTTAAATTTTTTATCTTTGGGGGTGGAAGGTGCTTGGGATTGAATCAAGGGCCTCATACATGCTAGGCAAGCACTCTATTACTGAACTGTATCCTCAGCTCTTTTTATCTTTTGAGACAGAACCTCCCCAAACTGCCCAGGCTGGGCTTGAATTTATGATCCTCCTGTCTCAGCCTCCCAAGTAGCTGAGATTACAAACTTGTGCCGCTAACCTCCAAGTTTTTCTTTCTTTTTAATTTTCTATAATAAAGTAAGTAAGAAAAAAATTACCTTGGCCATAGAGCAAACCCAAAAAATAGCCCTTAGTCTAATTTCCCTTGCACCAAATGAAATTCAAGTTAAATTCAAATCTTCTAATTCATACAAATCTTATGATTCCTAATACAAAATAAAAAGGCCAGGCAGTTCAAGTTAACAATTAAACAGAAAATCAATTTAACACCAAAACCAAAACATTTAACTTGTTCTCACTCACATCCAGACACACAACACAGGCCAGAACTATGCAGTGAAGGGTTCCAGCGGGCAAAGCAGTGGATGAAGTCAAGCACGGTAAGCGTGGTTTGTGCAGCCCTGTAATCCCAGCACTTCGGAGGCCTAGGCAGGCGGACTGCTGTGAGGTCCAGTCAGTTTAAGGCCAGTGTGAACTACACAGTGAGAATCTATCTCAAAACAACAACAAAAAAGCAAATGATGAGTACTGACTCGCCTCTGATTAAACACATGATCTCAGCAACAAAAGCCAATTTACTTCCCCTTTGCACAAACCAATACAGAACACAACAGCCTAGATATTTGTGGATAAGACCTACTTTCCATTTCATCCCCTGGACTTCCAATTTCAGAAACTGTTTCTTCCTCATCCCTCTTCCAAAGAAGTAGAAGACAAAACAATTTCTTATACCCTAAGCAAAAACCATCTCTCAAAGAGAAGACTGGTAAACATATTCAGGTCACAAAAGTATAAATTTTATCATAAATTTGAACACATGAAAGCCATTAACTTAAATATTTTTCTAATTAAAATTAGAAACTATTCATAGCAATATATTAAAAATTACTAAAAAAAAAATTATTGCCAGGCACGGGTGGTGCACGTACATCTGTAATTCCAGAATTTGGGAGGCTGAAGGAGGACGATTGCTGAAGTTTGTGGCCAGCCTCGGTTCTGTCTGCAGTACTGCCTCCATCCCACAAAAACAGGAAGAAAGAAACTATACAAACAAAAGAAAAATTAGATAAATTGGACCTTGTTAAATTTAAAAACTTCGGGCTGGGGATGATTAAAAACTTCTGGGTGTTGCGGTGCACACCTGTAATTCCAGTACTCTGGGAGGCTGAGGCAGGAGGATTGCAAGTTCCGACCAGCCCAGGCATTTTAATGACTTAGTGAGACCCTCCCTCAAAATAAAAAATAAAGAAAAGGACTGGGAATGTTCAGTGTGAAAGCCTTGGGTTCAGTCCCCACCCAGTGCCAAAAACAAAAACACAAAACAACACTTCTGTGTGTCACAGGACACTGTTCAGGAGAGTAAAAAGACAAAGCAACTCAGAGGAAACATCTGCATATTATATACCTGATAAGAGTTTAATATTATTAAAAATACATAAAGAACTCCTAACAACTTGATTGCAAAATGACACAACCCAAAATAAAAACTGGCAAAGGGCCTGCATAAACATCTCTCCAAATAAGATACACAAATGTCCAACCAACACTTGAAGAGCCAATCAGCACCACTAATCAAGAGGGAAATGCAAACTGAAATGTAATGAAAATACCACTTCACACCTACTTGGATGCCTATAATTTTTTTTTTTTTGGTGCCGGTGCTGGGGATAAATCCCCAGGGCCTGGATGCCTATAATTAATTTTAAAAAGAAAAAAGAAAGTACAAGTGTTAGGGAGTTATTGCTATGTGGGGTGATGAAAAATTGTGGACATAAGAGACAGAGAGTGGGAGGTTGAGTATTTAGCTCAAGTGGTAGAGCACTTGCCTAGCAAGTGCAAGGCCCTGAGTTTGATCCCCAGCACCACCCCCCAAAAGAGAGCCAATGAAAATGCACCAGGCATGGTGGAGCACACCTGTAATCTCAGCACTCAAGGCTGAGGCAGGAGGATTCCCTATGGGCTATATAGTGAGTTCAAGGCCAGTGTGGAATACATAATGAGATCCTGTCTCAAAAAACCAAAAAACCCTACAATTTTGTCATTTTTTGAATAGGAAAAGGGACACTGACTTTTTAAATTACACAAGCATGACTATAAACTGGCGATGTATTGCACACCTGTAATCCCAGTGCCCTGTAGGCTGAGGCAGGAGCATTACTGTGAGTTCAAGGCAGCCTGGGCTACATGGTGAGACTCTGGCTCAATCAATCAATCAAGCAATCAATGCAGAACTGAAAACAGGATAATCGCAGTTTAAGGAAAGACACAGCTCCCCCATCTTTCCAAGCTATGGCAGGTTAACACATGACAAGCAAAAGGTTTAAAAGTCTATTATACTTTTAGAACCACCTGGAGGTGAAAAAAAATGTTCTCTCTGTACCGATATTTATTTAAATTGCTTACCACCTTTCAATAAAAATAGCAAAAAGTTGTGCTCACCAGCACACCTGAAGGGAGCTCCCATTTTAAACACAAGCTTCGCTTTCCCACACTCCTCTCTCTCCTGCACCCGATACTCCAGGACATTGCTCATCATCACAATGAGACCACAGCAGCCCCAGAACTGTTCATAATTGATGCGGCAACTAAGGCACCAAGGACACGATGGCCAGGCTCCCACCTGGCGGCAGAGTGGTATCTGGGCATATCTGTCACCTGGAAAGGGAAGGAACAATACCAGGGGCAACGACTGCTCCTTCGAACTAACAAAAGGGGGTCAGAGAGGGGGGAATTCAAGAAGAGACAGCACTTTCAATGATTCAGTGTGATTCCCCATGCTTGGGAAAACACCAAACTCATGGGATCTGCAGGATTCTGGATGCTCCTCAGTGTGAAACCACCATACAGAGAATCACTGGGTGAAGTATTAACACTCATTTTCATTTAACACTCAGCTACGTAAAGGGTTGAGGGAAATTAATCCAGGGCTCCATTTCATGCTTAGAAGCTGAAGTGCTGAGCTGCAGTAAAGGACTGACTCGTACATTAACATTTAAAAGGACTACCCTGAGGACAAAAAAGGAAGGAAAAAATGCTCTTAACACCCCAAAACACTCCCGTAAAATTCTCTCGGCTTCTTCCCTTTGACCAAGACAGCACATTCTTTTCCCCTCCTTTCTCTGTCACAAAGATTTCAAAGACAGACTTCAGAACAGAAATCTAAGTCTTGTGTTCCCAGGGAAATGTTCTCACCCAACGGCACTGCATGGCAAGCACTCACTCTCCACACACCCCAAATGTGCGCCTGAGACGATGCGCAGACACTCAGCATTCCTGCAGCAGCACAGCCGGGGGCTCAGGACTTCATTCAAGCCAACGGGAATGGCTTCTGGGGCTGGGGACGCAGCTCAGTGGCGGAGTGCTTGCCTGCCTGGCATCTGAGAGGCCTGGGGTCTCATCTCCAGTGCCACAGAAAAGGTGGTGGAGGTCTTTAATTCACAAAAATAAATCATCATTCCTTCTTGTACCTCAAGGTTCACCTTACACTTGCGAATCACGTAATTTGAGATCAGAAAGGGACCCTGCAACCTGTACTACAGTCGCTTCCTTAGGTTCAAAGACGAGAAAAGTGAAGCAAAAGTTTCCTATCTGGCTATTGGTAAGGTCGGCCTGGACCCGCTCCTAACTCAACACCAGCATTACAGCAAGAGGACAAATCTTTGGTAAGAAATAATGACAAGCATGCAGAGTTTTGTGCCAAGTCCTGTGCTAAACCCCTTGACATGTGTATTTCACTTAATTCTGACAACTACCTGGAAGAGCCAGTGTCCCATCTGACAGGTGGGAGAGTGGACAACAATCTGCCCACTCCGGGTTGATGGGAACCCAGGTTCGGCTGGTTTCTCCTCAGGTTCTCCCCCATAGTTCTTATCATGCCTACAGGGACCTACCTGGCCCCCACTCACAAAATCCAGCCAAACTTTCTTCACCCATGCTCTTGCCTGCCTCCAGGCCCTTACACATGCTAGGTGCCTCCACCAGCAACCAGCACCCCCAAGCCTGTGAGAGACTGCCTCCACCCCTTCAAGTCAAATACAGCCTCTCCTGTCACTACCACCATTCAAAATTATCTTGTATACAGCTGTCTCCCCATCAGAATAAAAGCCCCACAAAGACAAACCCTCTCACCAGAATGAGAGCATCATGATGGCAGAAGTGTTCTGCATTAGGCTTCTAGGTAACCCAGTACCCAAAAGGCTACATGACAAAGGGAGATATCAAAAAAATTTTTGTTGAATAAATGAATGTTGTACTCCTGTCCTAAGTCCGAACCCTATCTCATTAGGGATCAGCATCGCAAATTTAGCAATTGATTATATAACTGTCTTCGGTTCTTCTCTAATTGTGTCTTGAGACTAATCTTGTCTTTTCAACCATACCATATGTTTCTCAGGGTTATCTTAATAATTCTCAACTCTAGGCAAGCTAACCACTCAACCTGAGCTTGTTAATCATCTATGAAATGAAAGCAATCAAAATTTAGAATTCAAAGCTCTCCCATAGCTGGGAATATGACAGACACTCAAATGCCAGATTACTGATCCACAGAGTTAACCTCCTTCAATTTGCTCACAATACAAAAACAGAGTACAAAGGCAGACACACTTAATGTGGCGCGTACCAGCACCTGAGGAGTGACTACACTTCGGCCAAGTCTCCAAGCCGCCTCTTCTCTTCTTCCAGGCCCACGCCCAGTCTGCCTGCTTCTGATTACCCTTTATCTTGACCACTGCTAACCTCCACTCTTCTCTATTCCCTTCACAGGCCTCAGCTGCACTGCAGCTTTCACTTCTTGCCTGCTACACGTTTGTATTTGTTTTATATGATTGGATGTGCCCAACATATACTCCATGGTTGAAAAACACAAAATTTAAGGAAGCAGGCAAGTTAGCAGCATTCTCACCTCCCACTCCAAAGAACTCTAGAGAGGCATAGCGCATACCTAGCTACTTGGAAGGCTGAAGTAGAAAGATCCTAAATTCAAACCCAGTCTGGGAAACTTTCCTGGGACCCTGTCTCAAAATAAAATATAAATAGGGCTAGGAATGTGCCGGGCCTGGTGGTGTACCCTTGTAATCCCAGACCTCAGGAAGCTGAGGCAGGAGGATTGCCATGAGTTTGACGCCAGCCTGGACTACACAGTGAGTTCAAAGCCAGTCTGAACTACATACATAGTGAGACCCTGCCTCAAAAAAAAATTAAAAAAAAAAAAAAAAGAAAGAAAAAGAAAGAAAGGGCTAGGGATGTAGTTCCATGATCAAGGTAGCCCGGGTTTGATGGCCGTATAGGGGGGCCGCTGGGTTGTAAAAAAAAGGAGGAGGAGAGGAAAGAGAGAAAAGAACACAAACTTCAGACGCTGGGGATTTAGCTCAGTGGTTAGTGTGCCTTGCAAGCACAAGGCCCTGAGTTCGATCCCCAGCACCAAAAAAAAAAAAAACTTCAGCTCTGAACTCAAGATCTTCCTTCCAAGGTGGCAAAAATTCTGCAGAGAAGACACAAAACATCACTAACATCCTGGTCACCAGTGGAGCTGTTCAATTTATAATTCAACCGGGTGTAGTGCCACATGCTTGTAATCCCAGCACTTGGGAGGCTGAAGCAGGAGGATCACCATGAGTTCAAGGACAGCCTGGACTACACAGCAAGACCCTGTCTCAAAAAAACAAAACAAAACAAACCGAAGGCCCTAATTTCCACCTGTTCTCCAAATGTGGATTCCTTCTAAGAAGGAATGTACAAGTCAGATGGGGGCTGAGAGGGAAAAGAAGATGTCTTTAATAGGATGAGGCTTTTTAATTTTCTGAAGTGAAATAATCCACACTACCCCCATATATATTTCACTGTTGCAAAGCTTGGACACTATTTTCATGGGAGGAACAGCAACAGAAAGGCTATTTTCTTGCTCTGCTTGACAGGAGGAAATCTGAAAATTTTCAGCAGTTATTAGAAAAAACTGTATTGACTACATAAAATACGTACCTTCTCTAAAATGCTGGGTCTGATATTTATGTAGAATATAAATGAATTATCAACCTTCTATACACTGAAACATTTCACTAGCTGATTTTAAAAAAAAAAAATCTCACAAGTTTGATTAAGATGTGGCTCTAGTTATTCAAACATCTATAAGACCAGAGAAACTGAGTGACCTGCTCAAGTTCACTTAGTCAACTCAGATGGAAACAGAATTCCTGGTTCCTGGCTTCCAAAAGCTAGCCATAAATCAAACTTTCATTGGAACTAAGCAGGTCAAACTGGAAAAACCATTCCCCATTTCCTTTTCTTTGCCAATCAAAGACAAAGAAAAAAAATTAGTGTCAATGGAAAAACAGTCTTTAATTAGTAAAATTTCATTAATGCACATACTCTTACCCTTAAGCACACAGGCACCACTCTGAAACTGGTTACTGTTTTAACAATCCGCAAAGGTCGGTAACTATACAACCCTGCCCTATGATGGCACCATAAACTTACTCAGATGTTTTAAAATCAGCACTTCATATATATTTATAAATAACTCACTACTGTTATCTTTTAAAGGACCTAGCCTGGAATACTGGAAGTAGTCTGAGCTCTTAGATTTCTTTTTAAGTTAAATAATAAGTAAGTTCAAAGTTTTCTCCGGAACCCTGAAAGGAAGAGGGATATCTCAACATCACAGGTAAGAAAAGATTAAAGAAATAAGAATCACACAGGAGGGCAGTGAAGGGAAAAGTGGAAAAGAAGAAACATCTACACATTTCCATGCACCTTATTGCTCCCCAACCTTTTTTTGAGACAGAGACTCATTATGTAGTTCAGGCTGGCTTTGAATTCATCATGTAGCTCAAACTGGCCTCAAACTCTGGATTCTCCTGCCTCAGCCTCCCAAATGCTGGGATTAAAGGTGTGCACCACCAAGCCTAGCTACACCTATTCCTGAATATAGCTGTAATATATTCTCATAGTAACAATTACTCCTTAGCCCTTGGGCATGGGGTTACAAGGTATACAAAAGAAATCAAAAGCAAGGACTAGAAAAATATTAAAGCTTCAAAGAAATACAAATTTGCCACTTTCCATTCTGTCAGAAAACAGACTTATCTGGGAATATATTAGATTGACCTACAGGGAACAGTCGACATACCACTGCTTTTGACCTAAAGAAGTATAGAATTTCATTTGGTTCAATGTAGTACTATTTTCTAAGCTCATTTTGATAACAGTCTCAAATAAGGTCTTCATATTCCAAGGCCCCCCAAAACCTTACATTTTTCTAGACTGCCTTAAGCTTTTGTAAAGATTTGTCAGCCTAAAGTCCAAAGTTAGATATTTGAAAAATTATGATCATTAACAAGAAAGCCAGAAGTAAAACTGCCAAACAGCTAAATGTAACTGTGGTTGTCTGAACCCTAAGACTCTTCCATTACTTTTATATTTCCAATGTGGGGATAGAATCCAGGACCCACATGGCCTTGCACAAGCTGGCCAAGTGCTTGACCACTAAGCTATATCCCTAGGCCTCCAACAGCCTTTTCACTCTTCCTCTTTCTCCCTAACAGAACTCAAATGCTCAATAAATCTGCTCTTTCAAATTCTCATAGGTAAGTAGATACTAATGAAAACTATTTTACATTTTTAGAGATACAGGATTCTAAGCATAGTAGCAGCACATCATTTGACACACACATTCCACTAACGTAAAATCTACCATTGAGGAATCTTAAATTGGTTAAGTTTCATTTGTGTTGGAGAATCTGGCTTCTAATCTTTCTAATCAAAACAGTGATTATCATCCCAGTGGGATATATTTCTCCATTTAGCTATAGCTGATTTAGGAACCCACCCAGACCAGAAATACCTGTCACTTTCACAAAAGGAGAAAAAAGAGGGTTATGGCTTTAAGCTTGCCTCTCGGTCCAAACCCATCATTTCACACCCATTTTTATGAGCATCTAATATCCAATACGCTAATGAACTCTTTTCTCAATTACTCCCACTAATTAGTTATCTATTCCGGTTCTGCCAAAAGCCTTATTCTTTTACCATCTACTCATCAAATCCAATGATTCTACCTCCCCAGGGGTTTTCCTAAGACACTCAGTAAATGGTTAGGGCAATCTGATGCCCCCTGCCCATCCTTCCAGATCCAGTTTGTAGCACCAAACATCAATATTACCATCAAATGAAATATGCTTTTAAAAATTACCAGGCAGCGCATGGTGGCACACACCTGTACTCAGATTGCTGTGAGTTCAAGGCCAGCCCAGGCACTACAGTAAATTCAAGGCCAGCCTAAAGTATAAAGTGAGACCCTGTCTCAAAAAACCACAAAACAGCCCAGCATGGTGGCACACACCTGTACTCTCAGCACTGGGAAAGCTGAGGCAGGATCGCTGCAAGTTCAACACCAGCCTGAGCTACATAGGGAGTTCAAGGCCAGCCTGAACTACACAGTGAGACCCTATCTCAAAAAACAACCCCCCCCCACGAAGCAATTCTCCTACTCTACCTGGAAATTTCTCTGTTCTGCCACTTCAGTGTTGTCAGGTCAACAGAGAATGGCACTAGGTACTACTACAATCCTAAAAGGTCCTGAATTCCCCTACGACTGAACCATCACCCCTTTCCTAACATCCTAATAACCCAGAATTTTTTTAGCAGAATGCACTCTTCCTATCCCACCCTTAACAGCATCTTCGGCTCATTTTTCACCCTAGAGCTCCACGGTGATGCCAAGTCAGGCAAATCCATCCCTTAAATCTTCCACCTACTCTCTTCTTTCCTGAGAGTCGCATACAATAGCTGATTTTATATTTATTTTGAAAATTGCATCAGGTACAGCGTTTCGTGCCTAAAAGGGCACTCATCTACTTTCATCCTTTAAAATCTTGTGACCTTGGGATTCGTATCCCCATTTTACAGAGGAGAAAAGCTGAGGCTTACTAATCTATCCAAGGTCACAGAGGTCAAGAACTGGAATCCAAGTTTGACCTCAATGCCCTGTGCCCTTAACCCTTACCGAGGCCATTCTTTCTTATCTCTTCACATCCTAAATGTCTTCTCTATAGTCTGTGCCTGGGGACGGTCCAGTTGGGGGGGGCTGTTTTTCCTTTAAAGAATAAGCCTTTGAGAAGACCAGCGCTCATTCCATCTTTCCTCCGTACCCCCGCCCCAAATCTGGCACCAGTTCCCAAAGGCCTTTCTCATAGGCCCTCCTCGGGGCCACCTCAAACTTCCCCTGTCCCTGAGCAGGCACCATCAGATACTGAAGAGCCACCTTTCCACCCGCAAAGCAAGGAGAGGGCAGAAGCGTAAGACCGAAGAGCGCAGAACAAACCCCTGCCCCAGGCCTGCGATTCCGGAGGAAACCTGAGGGCGGGGAGGGAAGGGGCGAAGGTGACAAGGGTGTGCCCTTGGGTAGGGATGGGGAGGAGGGTGCTGAATGGAGGCTGGACCCCGGCGAGAGGGGGCCTCGGAGGACAGCGAGCGCCGGGGAGGGCGAGGAGACGGGACGGAGCGGGGGAGTGGCGCGGGGAACGGCAGCCGGGCCCGGGAGTAGGAAGGGCGGACCGCGGAGGAGGAAGGATGGATGCGGCCGGGAGGGCGCCCGGGACCGACGCGGTGCGGGGCGGGCGGGCGCGCGCCGGGGGCGCGGGGTGCGCGGAATGCCGGGAACGGGGGCTCGGGGGGCCCGGGGGAGGCGGAGCCCGGGGCCGAGGGGCGGGAAGCGGGGCGCCGGCGCGGCCGGCGGGCGAGGGGGTGCGAGGGAGGGCGGCTCGCGGGGGACGCGGGGCTGGGGCGGCAGGGCGGGAAGTGGCGGCGTCCGCACAGCCTCGCGCCGAGGTCGCCGCCGCGCCGGGCCTCAGGGCGGGCGGGGGTCGCGCGAGCTCCCTCCTTACCTATGCCGGGCGCCACATAGACGAAGTAGAGCAGCGAGGAAGAGAGCGAGAAGAAGAAGAGCGCGGCGAGCAGCGAGCGGCGCGGCAGCCGCAGCAGCCCCCGGCGGGCGCGCATGCTGCGGCCGGGCGGCCGCTCGAGGGCCGGGCCGGGCCTGCTCCAGCCGCTCCCGTCCGCCGCCGCCGCCGCCTGGGCCTCGGCCGCCGCCTCCCGGGCCTCGCGGGCCGCCGCTCGCCGCCGCCTCGCCGCTCCCAGCCGCCGGCCGCCGCGGGCCGGGACACATGAAGCGGGAGGGGGCCGGGCGGCCCGAAGAGCGCCGCGGCGGGGCGGGGGCGGGGCGGCCGCGCGGCGGGGGCGGGAGGGGGCGTGGCCAGCGCGCCGGGCACCGACGCAAAAGCCCGCGCGCGTGCTCGCCGCCCGACCCCGGCGCGGTCTGCGCGGCGGCCTCGGGGAACGTCGCCAAATGGCGACAGCCCCTCTCCGGCGCGGCCGCCGCCCAGCCTTGGGGGAAGCGTCTCTCCCGGGCGGCTCGGTTCGGGCGCCCCCGCTCCAGGGCCCAGCAGCCCTCTATGGAGTCTGAGCCGTCTCTATTCCACTGCGGCGGAGGAGCGGGGATTGTAAGGCTTGGGGGATCAGCCTGGTGGAGACCCTCATTCATTCTTTCATTCATTTATTTGCGTCACCGTCCGTTACTGAGTGTTGTTGGCGATAGGGATACTACAGAGAACAAAAAAAGGAAGTCTCTGTCTTCTTGCAACTTACAATTGATGTGTTTCCCTTCCGTATGAATGTAATATCAGGTCTGATAACAGACGTGAACACAATAAAACAAAGGAATGTATTGGAGGCAGCCTGGAGTGCTCAGGGAAGGCCTTCCCGAGCAGCTGGCATTGGTTGAGACACAAAGGGGTGAGAAAGAGCCCATTGTAGAGTGAGCTGGGGAAAGAGCAGTCCCACCAGGGGAGGAAACAGCAGGTGCAAAGGCTATGATGTTAGAAAAGGCCCGATCTGTCTGTCCCCAGGTTGAATCCAAGCCCGCCATAGATAAAATACAAAAGCAGACAGAGCTGTAGGGAGGTCCACATCCACAGTGCAGAAGGAGCGTAAAGATAATAGTTATCAATATGAACCCTTGGGCTGAGAGATACTGTGCTTGACTTAGCGCATTCAATCCCCCAGCAGTTCTGAGATGGCTGCTGTTATACGGATGAGGAAACTGAGGTTTCCTGAAGGAAAAGCAAGCCCCTCATGCCTTGCAGTAAGGGCTGCAATCAAAACTAGCCTCTCTCCCAAAGCAGGCCCTTGGCGGCCTTTAATGCAGGGCCATGTCCACAGCAACACTTTAAAATGAGCCCAGTCTGGGGGCTGGGGATTTAGCTCAGCGGTTAGAGTGCTTGCCTACCAAGCACAAGGCCCTGAGTTCGATCCCCAGCACCCAAAAAAAAAAAAAAAAAATGAGCCCAGTCTAGAGGAACTGAGAGGGCTGTGAGCAGTAGCCAGAGATCCAGGGCGAGGGGCCTTGGCACCCACGGCACCCACGGCAGCTTCACCGAGCAGCCAGGCTATGGAGGCAAACACCCCTCTGCAGACATCGCTGAGACTAAGCCCTGTCTGGAATGCCAGAAGCCAAGGTGGGGGATTTTGCTGGGACTCTGTGAAAGCCAGCAACAATCCTGCTTTCTATTCTTAAAGGAATTTACACCATTTTACACTGTTTCCACACCCTTTGAATGGAGCGGTTTGGTTTTGTTTTTAGCGTACGTTTGCAATACTGTAGGTAGTGATTACGTTCAGTGGGGGGGAGGGGTTGATAGATCACTCTCCCCACCGCATTCCTCCTGGGGGTTTCAGAGTCAGACTACCCAGCTTCTTCCAATCCCAGCTCTTCTTCCATTCTTAGCTGTATGACCTTAGGCAAGTTACTTAAGCTTATCCCATCAGAATCAGAATGTCTTTAGAACACCGCAGCAGGTTGTTGTGAGGATTTGAGTAACACGTGCAAAGCCTGGCACTTAGAAAATGCATGTGGCTAGCCAAGACTCCTAGCAAAGGGATGAAGAGAAGATTTAAACAACAAAAAAGCAAAATAGAGGATTGGGGATTTAGCTCAGTGGTAGAGAGTTTGCATAGCATGGTCAAGGGCCTGAGTTTGATCCCCAGGAACCCCCCCACAAAGAGGAAAAGAGAATTTGTGTGTGTGTGTGTGTGTGTGTGTGTGTGTGCGTGCGCGTGGGTGCTGAGGATCAAACTTAGGGCCTTGTGCTTGCGAGGCAAGGATTCTAACCACCGAGCTAAATCCCCAACCTGAAAGTACAATTTTGACTCAGATAAATGTAGGTTCAAATCTTGATCTGGACTCTATCCCACTGTGGCAGAAGAACCCAGATAGTTGTGTGACCTTGAGCAAATCAGAACTTCTCTGAAGTTCTGTTCATTTCATCACTTGTGAAACAGACCGGTCCAGTGCACCACCATGCCCAGCTTATAAAATAATTTTTTTTTTTTTTTTTTTTTTTGGTGAGGGATATCGAACTACAGGCCTTGCGCTAAATCCCCGGCCCCACAAAATAATTTTTTAATAGGAGAAAAACAAAAGATACTAGGGGTCTCTACCTGAAAAACCTCCCTGTCACACCCCCTTTTCATCTCCAAGTTATTTCATCTCCAACTCACTCAGGCATTCATTCAGTCCCTACATCACACAAACTTACTACATTCTAGTCCCTGCTTAAATGTTACCTTGTCAAAAGACCTTTCTGGCCAAGTATTTAGCTCACTGGCTAGAGTGCTTGCCTAGGAAGCAGAAGGCTCTGAGTTCGCTCCCCAGCACCAAAAAAAAGACCTTTTGTTTGAAATGGTGTCCCTTTCCCCATCCTTCTCTACCCTTAGCCAGCTGTGTGGCTCTCCATGACATTTTTCATCCCCTGACATTCGATGACATATTTATTTGTTCATTTTTATCTCCCAGATCAGAACACGAAGGTGGGATTTTGTTTCATTCTCTGCTGTGTCCTGCATATAGCAGTGTGCCTGGTGCCCAGTAGGTGCTCAATAATTGCTGATGGAATGCTAAAAGAATAGTAGCTTTCCACCGAGCGCATTCTGGGCATGGCGGATGCAGGGATGACTAAGTGGAGTTTCCTGCAATCCAGCAGCAGGATGGACAGGAAACCCAGGTCAATGAGATGAGGGCAAGACTCACTGTGGCCAGCAGTGTGAAAGGCATCCTGTGAAACTCTAGCTGGGCTTGGAAGGGATGATGAGACAGGTTGGCTGGAGGGGATATGAAGGGAAGGCTGCCTGGCTGGAGCAGCTGGTCTCTGTGCTGAAAAGGAAAATGTGACTGGCTGAGACTGGAGCCACCACCACCCCCACCCCCACCCCCCGCCCCATCCTGTGGCTCAGCAGGGTTCCTGGAACCTGACAGATCTGGCATCCAACCAGCCCTGCCTCTCCCTTGCTCTCTCTTCCATCTTGATAAGTCCCCTCACCTCCCTGGGCCTCATCCATAAGGTGGTCACAAGTTCATCTGCCCTGGGGTCATCATAAGGATTCAGGGCTGAGTCTGCATTATGTCTGGCATAAGGCAGATTCTCCACCAGTGGGAGCCGCAGGAAGCCTTAGAATGTTCTAGAACAGGGGAGCAGCCTATGTCACAGGAGCTCCAACAATAAATCTCAGGAGACATCAGTTGGGTGTCCTGTGCTTGTCAACACGCAGTTGTAGGTTGGCCCAAGCCAAACAGAAATAAAAGGATTCACCGTCTAAAGGTAGGAGTCCCAAGTAACTCCATGCCTTGCTCACTGCTTCAGACTCTCTGGGAGAAGGTTCCAGACT
Organism: Hystrix cristata; assembly: GCA_004026905.1. Lineage (NCBI taxonomy): Eukaryota > Metazoa > Chordata > Mammalia > Rodentia > Hystricidae > Hystrix > Hystrix cristata. The sequence continues at coordinate 38,798 of PVJO010008277.1, read as the reverse complement.
CCTACCCTGAGGAAGCCATTGCACAACCCACAAACATGCTGAAGTAAGATAACATCACACAGCAGTGACTCTCTTTGTTCAGACTCCCTGGAGGCAGTGAGCAGATAAAAGCACACAGGCATTTGGATAATTACTGCCAGGTCTCAGGAACCATCCAGTGCTTCCTTCCAGTGACAGGAACTTCTGTGGGCAGAACCGAGTGACATGAGGTTTACCTTGGCTGCTCCCGGCCCTCGTCAGGCAAAATGAGACTCAGAGCAAGGAGAGATAGCTATGATTTCCTGCCAGCAGCCTTTAGGGGAGGTGCTGGGGATCGAACTTCTGCCAGCAGTATTAACAGCCATGAATTCTGTGCCACTTTTTCCCTCTACCAAATAACCATGAATGTTCCAGAGAGCAACTGAGTTCCAGAATGGAAAGGAAAACTCCCCTGACCTCTTTGGGCCAGTGATGAACATGTAGCATGAACAAGAAAGAACACTTTGTTTTAAGCCTCTGAGATATTGGCTTAAGACAAAGTGTTTGTTACTGCAGAATACCTTGGCCTTGCCTCGCTCATGAAAATACTCTCCTGCAACTTGCTTTCTGTTGAAATCATTTGTATAAGATGTATCCATATAACACATGAAGCTCAAGTTTATTCATTTCCATTGCTATATAGTGTTTCACCATGTAACTAGACAACATTTTTTTTAAATTGTTTTTTCCTGATGATGTCTATTTGTTTCCAGCTCTTTTGGTCCATAGATCCTTAGCCACAATTCAAAATACAGAAAACCTAAACCAGACATGGTGGTGCATGCCTGTGATCCCAGCACTCAGGAGGCTGAGGCAAGAGGATTGCTTCAAATCTGAGGCCAGCCTGAACTACATAGCAACACTGTCTCAAAAAACTAACAAACAAAAGCTCTATCAACTTAAAGCTGTTTCACAATCTTTGGGGTTTTTTTCTGTTTGTTTTTTTGTTTTTTTCTGGTACCAGGGATTGAACTCAGGGCCTTGTGCTGGCAAGGCAAGCACTTTAACTACTGAGCTAAATTCCCGGCCCCTGTTTCACAATCTATTTGACAACAAGATCTGACCTGAACAGGCAGAGAGCTATGTATAATCTTCACCTCACTTAATTTGAATATTCTCATATTCCAAGGAGGAAATATTTGGATTTTTACTTACATGGTAAACCATCACACTCAAGGAATATGATATAACATTCAGTGACTGTACCATATCTTCAAAATTCTCCCAGAATTTCTAAATTTCAAAACATAGCTGGCTCTACCAGGTGTGGCACACGCCTGTAATCCCAGCACTCGGAAAGCTGAGGCAGGAGAATCACCACGAGTTCGAGGCTAGCCTGGGCTACATAGGAAGACCCTGTCTCACAAAACAAACAAAATAACAAACACATCTGGCTCCAAAGGATTTGAATAAGGGGTAGTAGTCCAGTCTGAACCCTGATGCAATGAATATCTGTGCCAGAATGTGTTTTCTAAAGATGGTCTGACGATAATTCCCAATCCCATGCTTTTTGAGAACCTTCTCTAATTCTCCTTTTGTATCTGTGTAGGATTGTGAAACCCTTGTAACCAGTAAAAAGGAGGGAAAAAGATATTGCACACCTTGTGAGGAATTGCAGCTTCTGACTTGTTGGTTGAGACACTCACCTCTGGAGCCTTGAGCCATCGTGCTATGAGGAAGCACAAGCCCGGCACAAGCCCGGTGGAGAGGCCGCAGATGGTGTCAGGTCAGCAGCTCTAGCTGAGGTCCCAGCTGACAAGCTGCATCCATTGACCACCAGGCATGGGAGAGGACAAAGCTTTAGATGTCCCAGCCCCCTGCTGTCCATCCATTCTCTGAGCCACAGCCCCAGACAAGCTGTCCCAGTGGACCCTTTCCAAGTGGATGGGACAGACCGGTTACCACTTGACACCACCCAGCTGAGGTGGCTTGTTAGGTTTCAGCAGTGGACAATGCAGTGACAGCTTTCTGTGTCTCCTGTGCACACACACCAGGTTTCCCCTCAGCTCACATATACAGTTGTGGGTTTACGGAGTGGAAGAGGAAGGCAAATCTGCTTCACTCTCTCCAAATGGGCCTCCAAAACAGCTCTACCAATCCATACTCCCCACAGCAGCGAAAGGGGACTTCTGTGACTTCCTATTTCACCCGCCTTGCTGTGATGGAACTTTCCCAGGATTTGGGTCCTCTGTCCCAAGGCCCCTTTGAAGAGAGAGAGAGTAAGAGATGCGTAACTGCTGAAGAAGAGTTCACAGATCCTTCGGTTCATGAGCATGATGATTGAGTTTTCATGCTTATGTGTGATACGTGCCTCCCACAATCCTTGTTACGACGTCAGCACGTTACCTGTCTGACGTGAAAAAAAAAAAAAAAGAAGCGTTCAAAAAGGTTCTCTGAGAGTTGCAATTCCATAGAGGATTGTGTCTTTGCAATCAAAAAGTGGATTTACAACCCTTTTCAGAATTCTGCCATCTGTCTTTCCTATCTTGGACAGGAAGCCCCAAGGGGTGGCAAGATTACTCCTAGGAGGTAATGCCTGATAAAATGGATTGTTTCACTCAGTATTTATCAAGGACTAAATTAGGTACCAGGCAAATGATGGTGATGATGGCAACCATGTTGACAGTGAAGATAAAACAAGCACCAACAAAACAAAACAAAACAAAAGCAAGATAATGATGGCTCTGGGTACCAAGCATTCATTGAAGTTTTTGGGGCACCCAAACTCCATTCAACCGACTTCTTCAACAGCGCCAGGTCCTTCCTCCACTCGCTTTCAGCCCACATGGTCTTATGAGCTTGCCACTGCCATCGCCACCTCCTGTCTTGTCATGGGAGCCGGCCACACTGGTTGGACACTATTCCACCAGCAACAGTGACTGGCTCAGGGATGGGCAGACGGGTCAGCAATAATGACAGTCAACACTCAGACTTCCTTTGTCCTTTTGGAAAAGATTTTCTCTTCCATGCCTGAGATAGATAGTAAAGGTAGACACAAGAGCAGTGGCAGCTGTGGACTTGAGGATGAAGCCAGCGGATGGGGAGACTTATGCAAACCACCAAGAGAAATCAAGTCTTGATGACTTACTTTAATAGAAGCACAACATACAAAAAAAAAAAAAACATACTATAAGTGTAGACCTTGCTAAGCTTTTACAAACTAAATGTAGTCGGGTAACCAAGATTTGGATCAAGAAACATTCATTGCCTATAATCCCAGCAGTCAGGAGGCTGAGGCAGGAAGATCTCTGTGAGTTCCAGGCCAGCCAGGGCTACACAGTGAGTTCACAGCCAGCCGGAACCACATAGTGAGACCCTGTCTCAAAAAAACCAAAAGAGAAAGAAAGAAACAACATAATCATGGGTACTTGTGTATACAAAAGGCATCATAGGATATACTTATATGTCTGGCTTCTCTTGTTCATCAGTATGTTTGTGAGAGTCATCACGGCAACGGGTGAGGTTCTAAGCTATTTCATTGTGACTGCTGAATAGTATCCCACTGCATGAACACAGCTCAGCTCATTATCTGGCCAACCCATGGCAGGCATTTGGATGGTTTCTAGATGAAGGCTGCTTTGAATGCTGCTGCTGTGAATTCTCATAGAGTGCAGTGGTGAGGCACGAGACAGGGGCTTGATGAAGACTGGCTGGGAAAGCAGGTGTGGCCTGTTAAATGCGAAATCCCAGGAGAAATCCCAGGAGGGCAAGGGTGACTGCCTGGGGAAGTAGGCTGGACAAAATCCCGGGACACATGCGCAGAACAGTTCCCAGAGCCCTGCACGCCGACTTCTCTTGAGGGCCTGGACCAACCTCAGCCTGAGGAGTGGGTGATACAAAAGGACGGTGGACGCTGAGCTCTTTGCTATTGTGTTCTCTCACCATAGCCCGGTGCCTCCTATAGAGTGTACTCCTTTTCCTACTTTTACTTAGCCCAAATTTGCTCTGCGGAGCCTGTCTCTTTTCTGATCTTTACAAGATGTAAAATCATACTACCATTTGTGCTTGTCTCAAGCAATTCTTTGTTCAGGACAGAAAGAATCTAGAAATCACCTCTGGAAGGAGACTCTAACACCCCACATCCTGGTAAGGGTGGATCTCAACCTAGTAAACTACTCCCTTCACGTAATGTATGTCATGATTTTAACTGAAACTGCTTAAGCAGAAAGGGAATTTGTGACTCCGATAGCCTGAAGCAGAGCTATTAGCTCAGGCAGAGGTGGATCCAGGAGCTCCTGTGATACCATCTCCACTTGGTTTCTCTTGATATCGTTGTACACGTTTCATCTCGGTCAGTTTCGTCAGATCCCCCCGCAGGTCCTCCTCAGCTACTCCAGGCTTCTGTTCCACGGCTAAATTACTTAACCAAAAAGAGATTTTAAAACAAAGTTTCATCGACCCGGGTTCTCTTAGTCATCCTGACTAAGAAGGTGAAGTATATCAATTGGTCAGACCTGGTCAAATGCACACTCTTGGGGACACCAAGGCAAGATCAGCTTTGCAGGAAGCCGCTGGTTGACTGTGGGGAAGGGTGCCCCCAAAGGGAAATCAAGGCACACATGCTTGAGGCAGGTGGGTGCTGGGCAGCAAGAGCAGCAGAAATCCGTGGACCATAGCAAGCTTTTTGTATGCCTGTGTGTCTTTCCGGACTCCATTTCTCCTCCCTGAAACCCTGGGCTCTTTTTGTCCTTGGCCCTAGAGACCCAGCTCGAACACTTTTACTGTTATGAAATCTCCCAGAATTTGGGAACTGGATTCTTGGATGCATGTTCTCAACCTCCATTCACTCTTTTTTTTTTTTTTTTTTTTTTTTTTTGAGGTTAAGAGTAGGAAATTTATTGAGAGAAAGAGAGCTTCTGAGAGACAGGAGGGGACCGGAGTGGGTTGCCCTCCATTCACTCTTGTCTATCTTTTTTTTGTTTTTTTGGTGCTGGAGAGCAAACTCAAGGCCTTGCGCTTGCTAGCCAAACATTCTACTACTGAGCTAAATCCCCACCCTGCCTTATAATTTATATGAGATTACGGCTGGATTTCACATGTCCGTAAGGGTAGGGACTATCTTCTTTATCTTTGCACCCTCAGTGCCTAAACTAGTGCCTGGCACAAGCTAGGTGTTCAATAGAAATTGGTCGAATAAATGAATGAATGAATAAACTACTTATGAATTCAACCAACTCTGCTATAAGGGAAAATTGTAAATATTAAAAAAACCTTTTCAGGCTATTTTTCTCACTAGAACATTGGTAAGCAGACTTCTTTTGTAAAGGGCATTTAGTAAATAGTATGGTAAATAGTATGGGTTTTACAAGCCATATAATTTCTGTCGCAACCCTACACACTGTGTAAACAAATGTATATGGATGTGTTCCAATAAAAATTTTTCACAAAGTTTCATTTGGCTCAGAAGTGGCTGCACATCCACTGATCCTTGCACTAGAGAATGAGTCTTTCCTGCCTCAAAGGGTTTACTGTAGATGATGCACTTACTAAAAATCAATGTCTTGGGGCTGGGGATTTAGCTCAGTGGTTAGAGTGCTTGCCTTGCAAGCGCAAGGTCCTGAGTTTGATCCCTGGCACCAAAAACAAAAACAAAACAAAACAAAACAAAACAAAAACCCACACACATACATAAAATCAATGTCTTGCTTTGTTTTAAAAAAAGTTATTTTTATAAACCAACACTAAACGTCTCCAAATATAATTTACATTATGTGATTCTTCTATCCTCAAAATGGTGGTAGCTCACCAGGCGTGGTGATGCACACCATGATTTCAGCATTTGGGAGGCTGAGGCAGGAGGATCACTGCAAATTCGAGGCCAGCCTGAAATACATAGTGGGACCCTGTCTCAATAAGTAAATAAATAAATAAATAGTTGGTAGTTTGGGGCTGGGCTGGTGGAGTGCACCTGTATGTAACCCCAGCACTCTGAGAGGCTGAGGCAGGAGGATCACAAGTTCAAGCGGAGCCTGGATACTTTAGTAATTTACAAGATTTTGAGTTCAATCACCAGTACCAGGGGAAAAAAAGAAAACAAAACACAAACACTTTGGTAATTCTCTATGGCCAATAGAACCAGGCCTAACCTTCACCTGGCCTTTAAGATCCTACGTGATCTGGCCACAACCCTTTTCACCTCTTACTTTCTCCAAAATGTAATGGACATGTGACGTAAACATTTTAAGATTTTATACTGAAGAATGTCTAACACAGGGACTCAGTCAATGTTCTGTGAGTTTACACATGGCAGGGGCTCAGCCGGGATTCCAAGATTGCATGTAGAAGGAGGTTCAGCTGCCATTCCAGGTCCATGCAGGTGAGAAAGCTCTGTAGCTATTCCATAATGATAATCAAAGAGGTTCTGCAGACTTACAATGGTTTCATGCACAGGCAGGCATTTGGCAAACAGTCCAAAATTCACACTGGAGAAGGGGCTCTGTGGAGCTGGGGATTTAGCTCAGTGGTTAGAGCACTTGCCTTGCAAGCACAAGGCCCTGAGTTCGATCCCCAGCACCAAAAGAAGTAGATTTTATGATGTGTTTGCACACAGTTGGCAATTCTATACCTGGAGAGGGTTCTTCAGAGAATGATGCTACCTGGGCGAGTGTATCTATTTCCCTGATTCTCCCCAGAAAGGGGCTCCGCACTCACTTAGGCTGATCTGTGATGCTCCTAGACCTCACACAGGTGAAGGCATGGGGCAGACAGGCCACCTTGGACACACAATTGGGTATGCTGCAATATCCCACAGTTTTATATGTGGGAGGAGGCGCAGGCCGCATTCCAAAATTATACACAGATGAAAATGTCCAGCAAATACTGCTTGATTCTGCCAAGAGAGAAAGACTTTCTACAAACATCTGTTGGTGCTACCTGAAGAAAGGAGATTTGGGGAAAAAGAAAGAAAGAAAGAAAGATTTGGAAGCATCTTGTGATTTTAAACACTGGAAGGTGCTTGGCAAGTGCTTGGGGATTCAGTGGACAATAGTGGGCTTGGGGAATCTGAAGGTCCAGCTAGTGGGCGATCAATTTTACCAATGGACACCATAAGCCAGAGCCCAGAGTTTATGAACATTTCAAGTGTACGTGAAGCTGCTTGAGACCTGAAAATAATTAATATTGACTCCAACATAGAAAAGGCAACTACAAAACTGAAATTAATCAGCTTTTTATTTTATTTTATTTTTTCGAGACAGACTCTCACTACACAGCCCGGGATGATCTTGAACTCACAATGTAACCCAAGCTGACCTCAAACTCACAGTGATCCTCCTGCCTCAGCCTCCCTAGTGCTGGAATTACTGGTATGCCCCACAACGCCCAGCCTAATCAGTTTTTTAGAAAATCAGCATTTAGTTAAAATGTCTATAAAACATAGTTTCTGGCCAACTAGCCCACTGCTTCTGAACTCATATGATTACATCTAATTCCATGTGGTGAACCACAGGGCATGATTTTCTTATGCTTAACAGGATGTAGAAGAAGCCTCAAAAGTAATGGTGGGAGCATAAAAAGAGACCCTAAAATCACCCTAAGTGGGGAAGTTGCTTTAAAATTTCCATAGAACGGGGTGTGGTCACAACTAAGCCCATGGCCACAGGCAGGATTGAGGGATTCGGATCAAATCAGAGAGAGAAATTCTGAATCCAGGCACTCAATCAGTCCCACATAACAGCAAATATAATGCTGTCCTCACTAGAGGTTCATAGTGGAGGGAAAAAAAAAATCTTTTCCTCTACCCATCTTACATTCTTGGGATGGAGTCCATGACAGATGAACAAGAAAAACAAATTGAAATTGAGGTAGAGAGGCCAGGGATTTGGCTCAAGTGGTAGAACACTTGCCTAGCAAGCGCAAGGCCCTGAGTTCAGTCCCCAGCAAACCCCCCAAAAAATAAATCAGTAAGAAATGCATCACATGTGAACGCCCAGTGATTCCGAAGGCCAGAGGGAGCACCCAGTGATGACGAGGCGCTCCCCAGTGATGGGTGACCCAGCAGGTGCGTAGAACTTGGGCTTCAACAGCATCCCAGGTTGAACAGAGCAAAAGGGCTTTGGGAGCGACTGGGTGAGGCAGACAAATTACAGCGAGGTGACTAGGAAGAGTGTGGCAAGCAGCAGTTGTTTAAGAAGGTTTGCACTGCAGAGTGTTATGGTTTATACCTAGATGTACCCTAGAGTCTCATGAGATTACAGGCAGGGCCTGTGGAAGGTGACTGGATTTAGGGGCCGTATAGCTGACGTACTGTCAGGGGGTGGGGCGTGCCGGAAGAGGTGGGCATGAGCCAGAGGCCGTCTCTCCTCTCCTGGCTGCTCCCTTGACTCTCTCTGCTTTCTGTCTGCATGTCCTCTGTCTTGGAGCTGGCAGACTGGACTGCAACCTCTGCAAACTGTGAGCCAAAATAACCCTTCCTCCTTTAAATGATGGCTGTCAGGTCTTGTGTCTCAGCAGCAAGAAAGTGACTCAGATGCAGAGCAAATGTAAATTTCTCTTGAAAAGGAAACCTGTTGCTGGATGTAGCAGCACACCCCTGTAATCCCAGTCCTCAGGAGGCTGAGGCAGGAGGATCACCATGAGTTCGAGGCCAGCCTGGGCTACATAGTGTGTTCAAGGCCAGCCTGGACATAGTGAGACCCTGTCTCAAAAAAAAAAAAAAGGAAGAAAGAGAAAAAATAAAACCAAACCAAATTTTAAAAAATCCTCCAAGATGATTAAAAGAAGAAAAATATAGAATACATGTATATGACCTTGCAAAGAAAATAATTGTTTTTCCCCAGTGCTGGGCACTGAAGCCGGGGCTTTGTGGCATGAGGCAAGTGCTCTACCACTGAGCTACACTCCCAGCCTGAGAAATCAGTTTCTTAAACCAGGCACAAAAAGGAGAAATTATTACAGAGGGATTAGTGTCTTTGCCAACATCGACATTTAATATTCCTCTATAGCAAAAGATCTTGGAAAGAGAAAAGGCAAGTGAAAAGCTAGGTGAAGACACAACCAATACAACGAAGAAATTATATCCAGGATTTTTAAGAAACGTGATGGTTTAATTAGGGTCGGGAGTTACCAGCGAGGGAAAGAGGATTTGAAGAGGCAGCTGGGTGGGAAAACCCAAAGGGCCCAAGAACGTATGAAAGGGTGCTCAGACCCAGGAGCAATCAGGCAAACGCAGTTAAGAGCACAAGAAGATGCCGTTTCACATCAGAGACTGACAGAAATCTTCCTTCTCGAACGTGTTCTGAAGAAATTCTGGCCAAGTGAGCAAAGCAGATGCAGGGAAGGCGCTTATTGCATCACCGACTATAGCAGAGGAAAAGCGCAAGCCACTTAAAGACCACCACGAGGGGAACAGGGAGAAAGTGTGATTAGCACCTGAGGACATACAGTGCTGTAGTTCAAGTGACTGAACTACAGCTTTGCCACGTCTCAATAATAATAATAAACACATGAGAAAACAGCAAGCTACAAAAATAAGACGATCAGTGACATTTGGATGAATTGCAAAGCATAGAAACAATGAAATTTTCAATATTAGAAGAAAATATGAAGCTGGGCATGAGGGCACACGCCCCTAGTCCCAGCACTCAGAGGCCGAGGCCGAAGGACCATCTGAGTCTAGGAGTTCAAGGTCAGCCTGGGCGACGTATAGTAAGATCCTACATAAGGGAAAAAAGGAAGACAGGCAGGAAAGAATGAGAAGGAGAGGGAGAGAGACACAGAGAGGAGAAAGAGAAGAGGGAAGAAAAGATGGAAGGAAGGAAGGGAAGATGGAAGGAAGGGAAGAAGGAGAAAAGACCCACAATATACAAAACCAAAACACAAATGATAAAGTTAATGTCCCTAGTGTGAGAAGTGCTGTTACAGACAGACAAACAACCCAACAGAAAAGTGAACAAAGAGCATAAACAGTCAGTTCACAGAAAAGGAAATTCACAAGGCTGTTAAACATGAAAAGCTGCTCACCCTCTCTCCTTAGAAATGCAAATTACAATCCAGGAACTGCCATGTTTGCATCCAGTACCTTGGCAAAAATCAAGGTGTTTAGGCACACACTTGGGAGAAGAAAGTCAGAGGCAACGGGCGCCTTCATAATTCTTGGTGCGGTATAAATTGCCCCCACTTATATGGAGAGCAATTTGGTGCAATCCATCAAAACGATAAAACCATTATACCTTTTAGACCCAGTAGTTAATTGTGGGTATTTGTCCTACAAATAATACTGCACATATGTGAGATGATTTTTTGTATGAAATGATTTCTTAAAAGCATGGTTTTTCGGGGGGTTGCTGAGGATCAAACTCAAGGCCTTGTGCTTGCCAGACAAGCACTCTACCACTGAACTAAATCCCCAAGCTGGAAAGCATGAGTTTTAATGGCAAATAAACAAAAAGAAATTAAAAACAACCCTATTGTCCACTAAGAGGAGACTGGCAAAAAAAAAACTTTGATCCATCGAAAATAGAATATTATACAACAGTGAAAAGCAATAGATGGTTTGTAGATATTGACATGGAAGTCTGTAAAACACAGCTTTAGGTTAAAAAGAGAGCTGAGTGTGGTGGTGCGGGCCTATAATCCCAGCACTTAGGAGGCTGAGGCGGGAGGATTGCCATGAGTTCAAGGCCAGCTCGGACTACATGGTGAGACCCTGTCTCAAAAAATAAATAAATAAATAAATAAAATAAAAAGCAAGCATGACAGTATCTACCTTTTGTATAAAAACAGTAGGAAAACAAAATAAAGAAACTCTAAATGAACACATTTTAAAACATATGTACCCATTATAGAAGTAGACAGCCATGTAATCATTACTCATTTAAGGGTTAAATGGGAAAACACACATGGAGCTGGGGATTTAGCTCAGTGGTTAGAGTGCTTGTCTCACAAGCACAAGGCCCCGAGTTTGATCCCCACCACCAAAAAAAAAAAAGTGAAGACACACTTATATGTTTATACACATGATACAAATGCAAGTCAGTTCATATTTTTTTTCTGCCTTAAAGTCTCTACAGGGACTGGGGATTTAGCTTAGTGGTTAGAGTGCTTGTTTAGCAAGTGCAAGGCCCCGAGTTCAAACCCCAGCAACGAAAGTAAATAAATAAATAAATAAATAAAGTCTCTAGAAAGAGCTGGGGGTGTGGCTTGGTGGGAGAGGACTTGTCTAGTATGAGTGAGGCTCTGGGTTCAACCCCCAGCACTGAAAAAAAAGAAAAAATAATCATAGTAAAACTCCAAACTTAGGGGCTGGGGATCTAGCTAAGTGGTTAGAGTGATTGCCTCATAAGCACAAGGCCCTGAGTTCGATCCCTGGCACCGAAAAAAAAAAAACAAAAACCTCCAAACCTTGGCCAGGTGTGGTGGTACATGGTCGTGATTCCAATGCTTGGGAGGCTGAGGCAGGAGGATCACTACAACTTCAAGGCTAAGATAGGGTTGGGGATTTAGTTCAAGTGGTAGAGTGCTTACCTAGCCAGCACAAAGCCCTGAGTTCAATCCCCAACCACCCAAAAGCACAAAAGCAAAACCAAAAAATGTATAACCAGGTATGGTGGCACCTTCCTGTAATCCCAGCACTTGGGAGGCTGAGGATCCCTGTGAGTTCAAAACCAGCCTGGACTGCATAGTAAGACCCTGTCTTAAACAAACAAACAAATAAATAAAATAAATAAATAATAAAAAATAAAGCAAATGTAAATATCTTCTCCCTATCCCTGGTGTACAATGACTTATTGTAACACTGTTTTGCTTGTATATATTTTTTGCCTATATTCTTGTAATAATGTATCAATCCACTATAGCCACATAGTATTTAATTTTATGAAGAAAGTATGATTGATTTAACGCTCTACACTTCTGGCAGAAATCCAGGTTCTTTCCCATGTCTTTTTCATTCACTTGTATCTTTTGGTGCTGGGGAGGGGCTGCTGGCCGCGCTCTCCCACTAGCTGCACCCGCAGGCTCTACTCTTCCGACCCTGACATAGTCACTACGAAGATATCTTATTTTGCACAGGAGTCTGCAGGAATTAAATTACCAGAAACAAACTTTCTGGGGCACTAGGTGTCTGTGTCCAGAGGATGGAGGCTGCCCAGTTACCCTGCCACAGCGTGCCGTACCTGTCACTGGCATATGGCAGCAGTGAGCACTCTAGCAAAGTCAGGATGCCTCCTTCCGCTCACCCCCACCCGGGCACTTCCTCTCTGCTCCTGGATCCCCCAGCACAAGACTCCATTCTTCAGTGCAGCTCAGAAACTTATTTCAGCCTCAACCACCTGGCTCTTTCCAGAAGCTCCTACTTTGTGACTGACTTTTGTGCTGTGATTTTTCCCCTGTGCATGTTAATAAATGTATTTTTTTTGCCTTTTGCTTTTGAGACAGAGTCTGACCTTGAACCTACTATGTAGCCCAGGCTGGCCTCGAACTTGTAGTGATCCTCCTGTCTCAGCCTCTGGAGCGCTGGGATTACACTACCACGCTGGGCTAAATATGTATTTTGTCTCCTATTGAATCTTGTTGTCAACTCCTGAGCTCATGATAATGACAAGGCTTCCAAGCACATGTTGTCTAATCTTGTTGTCAGTTCATTCCAGCAAAACTCCAGAGGACAGATGGCAAATTTTCCCTTCACCCCTACAGTTTTAACATAGGAATTTTGTTTGTTTGTTTGTTCGATTTGTTTTGTTTTGTTTTTGAGACAGAGTCTTGCTATATAGTCCAGGCTGGCCTTAAACTCACTCTGTAGCTGGCCTCAAATTTGTAGTGATCCTCCTGTCTCAGCCTCCTGAGTGCTGGGATTACAGGCGTGCACCACCATGTCCGGCTAACAGGAATTTTGGAGGGACACAAACATTGAAAACAATAGCATTCTGTCTCTGCTCCCCCTTTAAATGCATGTCTTTCTCTTACTGTGCAAAATATATTCAGCCCATTCTCATAACTTCAAAAGTCCTAGCTCCTTCCACCGGGCACTTTAAAATCTAAGTCCAAAGTCTCATCCAAGTATTACCTAAATTAGATGTGAGTGAGACTCAAGGTGTGATTCATGCCAGGCAAACTGCTTTCCAACTGGGAGTCTGTGAAACATTATGTGCTTCCAAATGCGACTCTGGGACAAGCCTGGGACAGACAGTCCCATCCCCAAGAGGAGAGATAGGGAAGAAGAAAGGAGTATCCGGTCCCCAGCAAGACTAAATCCTTAGACTTTGGAGGAATGGTCTATGACACAGGCCTCTTCCTCTGGACTAGTAGGGCTGCCGTCCTGCTGTCCAGACCCCCAGCGAGGAGGCCTCGTCCAGCCTGTGTGAGCTGGATGGGGTTGGCCCGGCCTTGGTGGCCCTATCACAGCCTACGCGAGATTCTCAGCGCTGGGGCACCGGCCTGTGGCTCTCACAGCCTGGAGTCATGTCAGGTGGCTCTGCTGGCCTGGAACCCCCAAGGCACCTCCTCTGAAACCGTCTCACCCTCTTTGCCTCCTGGGCCCTGGCACTCTGGCCTGTGATGGTACAGGCAGCCCCGGCGGTCCCTAAGATGCTTTCTGCATTCTCTTGGACAGTCGGATGGAGATCCTGGCTTCTGTTGAGATAGATGGTAGAGAGGATGTGATGGTGCATCCCTGTAATCCCAGCACTCGGAAGGCTGAGGCAGGAGGATCGCTGCAAGTTCGGAGCCAGCCTGAGCTACATAGCGAGACCCTGTCTCAAAACACCAAAAAAAAAAAAAAAAAAAAAAAAAAAAAAAAGATGGTAGATCCATACTGATCTCCTGATCATGTGTCTCCTAGTCACATCATCTTTGTCTTCTCCTGAACAGCTTTCTCATTTTTTCCTAATGTAGATAGACTCAGAATTTTCTAAATTTTCAAGTTCTGTTTAGTTTTCTTTCTTTCTTTTTTGTGATTGGAAAGTTTTTTTTTATTTTAGTGGTACATTTTAGATATACATAATAACATTCATCATAGGGAATTTGAACCTGTACATGATATGTCTTGCTTTTACCTTTTTTTCCCATCTCCCCTCCCTTAAACCCCTCAGCCCCTCCTTATATACAAAAGCTTTTTTTTTTTTTTTTTTTTTGAGACAGAGTCTTGCCACGTAATTCGTGCTGGCCTCGAATTTGAAACCATCTTCCTGCCTCAGCCGCCCAAGTACTGGAATTACAGGTGTGAGCCACCACACCAGTCAATACTTAGTTTTCAATGAGTAGTTCTCTTTAGGTCATATCTGGCTTCTCCCCTTTTACTATAAGCACTCAGGAGAAAACAAGCCACACCTTCAGCATGATGCTCAGAAATAGCTTCAGATAAATAGCTGGTTTATTGCTCACAAATTCTGCCAGCCATAAAGCACTGTGACGTGAACACTATACAGCCAAGTCTTCGCCGCTTTATAACAAGGATGGCCTTTCCTCTGGTTTCCAAGAACATATTCTTTATCAGAATGACCCTTACTGTGCACATGTCTGTCAACATTCCACTCGCCCTCACGTAGCTAATTCTCCAGGACCGTGGCAGCTGCAAGCTCTCTCTGCACCCCTCCACTTGTCTCTCTGGGGCCTCACCAGAATACCCTTAACAACTCGTTCATGGCAATGTGGGCTTTTTCTAGCACAAACCTCAAAGCTCTCTCAGCCTCTACCCCTCTTACTCAGTTCCAAAACTGCTTCCATATTTTGGGGAAGGGGAGTCCTGCGGACCAAGCTCAGGGCCTTGAGCTTGCTAGGCAAGCGCTCTACCACTTGAGCTAAATCCCCAACCCCATGCTTCCACATTTTAAATATTCATTACAACACCCTCCAATTTCTGCTTCCGGGTGCTAGGTTTTTTGTTTTGTTTTGTTTTTTGGATTTTTTGACACATTGCTAGGTAATTTGGGCTGGCCTTGAACTCACTAAATAGCCCAGGCTAGCCGCAAACTCTCAGTGATCCTCCTGCCTCAGCCTACCAAGTGCTGGGATTACAGACATGCACCACCATGCCCGGCTGAGTGCTAGTTTCTAAATTAGTCCTGTTGGTTTGCTAAGGTGGCTCATACGCAAAAGAAACATAGGCGGGCTCCTACCAGAGGCTAGAAGCTCTGCTGAACTCCCAAGCCTGTTTTACCATCTCTCCTCTGCTTTGAGGGGTGGAAAAGATTTCCACCAGTGGAGATTGGGCTGGAGCAAAAGGACAAGCAACTAGGTGGAATGTGTCAAAGGTCCTAAAGACCCATGGCTGACAGGTGACCAGGATGTTTCCCAAAATGAGAAGACATGTGCACAACCCTGGACCCAAATTGACTCCAGGCTTATGGCTCCTGAACACCGTACACAGACCCAGTCAAAAAGCAACACTTCCGGGTTAGGGATTTAGCTCAGTGGTAAAGCACTTGCTTAGCATGTGCAAGGCCCTGAGTTCAATCCCCAGCACTCTCTCCCACTCTGAAAAAGCAACATTTTCAATCATTCATTTGAATCTGGTGCTGTTCCCAGGACAGATCAGAAGACACTATTTCCAACTCCTCATTTACATAACGGTGTGACCAATTCAAAGACACTGTTTCTTTCTTTCTTTCCTTTTTTTTTTTTTTTAAAGACACTGTTTCTGAGCCTTTGTTTACATCTGGCTTGAGGCCGAGGGAACTTCTGACAGGACAATTGTCCCACTGCCGTGTTTGCATGAAGCAGAAGCCTATCTGGGTATTTGGGATGCTAAGGTCCATTTCCCATCACCTCCAGGCTGCTGTGGGCCTTTTTGCTGCCCACACTCACCCTGTGGAGCATATGTATTTTCTGCCTTTGATAAACATACATCTGCACTGTCTTTTCTGCGTGGCTTGTCCAGTTCTTTGTTCAGGACACCAAGAAACTGAAAAAGAGCCCCTTAGGACCTCATCAGGTAACGCCCTGTTTACTTGACAAAAGCAACAGCAGCTCAGTGGTAGAATACGTGCTTTTGTTTGTTTTGTTTTGCTCTTTTGAGGCAGGGTCTCCTGTGTAGCAGTAGTTTGGGTTGGCCTTGAACTCTCTGCAGTCCTCCTGCCTCAGCCTCCTGAGTGCTGGAATTACATGTTTGTGCCACCACATGAAACTAGAACACATGCTTAGCATGTGAAAGGCCCTGGGTTCAATCCCCAGCACCACCCACCTACCCACACACACCCACACACACAGAAGAAGAAGAAAGAAAACAGCTGGGCACAGCAGCACATGCTTATAATCCCAGTCCTTTAAAAAGGCTGAGGCAGGAGGATCACAAGTTTGAGTGCAGCCTAGACGAGTTAGTGACTCAGGAGACCCTGTCTCAGAATAAAAAACAAAGAAAGGACAAAGGATGTTTCAATCCCCAGTACATCAAAAACAATAACAAAAAAGAAAGAAAACAGCAGCAATAATAATACCTGACACTTATTGAGCACATATTCTGTGCCAGACAACACCAAGCACATCACACAGATTAATTAAGCCACTCAGCAAGCCTTTTAGTAACACTTTTTGTTTCCATTTTGGAGAAACATAAACTGGGCACAGATTCACCCCAGTCACACAGCTGGTAAGTGGCAGAATGGGAACTGAAATCCCAGCAGCCCGGATGACAAAGGGGTAGATGTCATGGCCTGGTGGGGAAATGATGGAGGGAAGTCAGGAGATCAGGCTGAGGATGGGCCTGGGGACACGTGCCCAGGGAGGCAGGGTAAGACACAGAGAGCTCCATCCATGGGCCATTCTCAAAGTCTGGATGGAAATTTACTGACCCATCCAGATGGTTAAAGCAGTTATTTCCAGTTTAATCACAAAGAATGACCCCCACCCAGAAAGTCCCAGAACAAGACATTAGAATCAGATAATTGATAAGCAAGCAACATTCCCCCATCAAAGGAATGCACAGAGCAGGGCGGGTTTACTGAAAAACTGAGGTGGGTTAGATGACAATAGGGAAGATTGTACCCCTGTCCTCAGCCAGCGAGGAGAGGGCAAACGGACCTTGCGATCCAGGGGGACAAAATCCACCACTTGTCCAAATCAGATGTGCCTGCCTAGGGACAGACACCCATTTCTTTCTTTTCTTTTCTTTTTTTTTTTTTGGTGCTGGGGATCAAACTCACAGCCTTGTGCTTGCAAGGCAAACACTCTAACCACTGAGCTAAATCCCCAGCCCCTCTTTGCATTTGCTTGGCTTTGGATCCTGTCCTGATCGGGAGTCTGTGCTGGGGAGCGGTGGGGCCAGGCAGAAGGACCCGGGCTCCCGGCAAGGCTCCCTGAGGGAGAGTCTGGAAGCTGCCCCTCTGCCCAGCTCGCCAGGGCCTTCATTGCTCATCCTCCCCAAATCCTCCCCATCTTTATTCAGAGTAAAATCCAAGCACGTCCTGTGGCCTTCGAGTCCCCCAGTAGTGGCTCCTGCAGGCCTCGCTTCTCCTGCCATCTGCCCGCTTTGCTCAAGTTGCTCCAACTCTGCTGACCTCTTTGTTGTTGCTCAAACACCCTGAACTCGCTCCTTCCCTGGGACCTTTGTACATAGCAGCCTGGCTGCTCCTCATCCCAAGGTAGTGTTCCTGTGGGTTAGGGGCCTGGGGCTGGGTTTCTAGGTTCTCGTGTGTGACAAAGGATTGGACATAGCACACAATGGCAAGGAAAGAGTGGCACAGATTAAGGTGAACGTGTGCTTGGACTGAGCAGGGTTGCGCCATGGAAAGGAAAATGGCCTGAGCACCCGGGGTGGAGGGGTTGGGGGCCTCTAAGCGCCTCTCTTGGGCCTTTGCTGAGGATGGTTTCTGACAGAGAGCCACGAAAGCCTGAATATAAGGGATTTCAGACACAGAAAAGATCTAGCTGAAGAATAATATTGTACAGCGCTACTCGGTTCGCAAACTTAATTCTTTCCACAATTCCAGACATAAACCAAAATCTGAAGGTGAAGACCATCTCTCACCTATCAGGGTGAGATTTCCCAGACTCCACGGGGACAGCCGAGACACGCGGTAGAGAGGTGAATCGGGAAGGCTCCTGGAGGTATTAGGAAACAGGTCCTGAGATCGCGACTCCCTGAGGGGCAGCTAGAGATAAAAGGCCATCTCAGGGAAAAGCAAAAATGGGACATTAATTATGGTGAGCACAAGTAGGGGCCGGCTGGGGCGGGTGGCTGCTCAGGCAGGAGACCAAGTTACTGACAGCTCTTCCCCACCCCGAAAAGAATGAGAAACCGAGTAAAGTACTAGGAAGAACAGAAATGTGGGAGCAAAAGAGACATTAAACTTTAGGTCTCACACACATGGAACCTGTAGGCCGTGTGGAAATTTTCTTACACCTGACAGAACCTAAAACTGTCCATTCCTTGACTGGGTTAGTGGCAGACGCCCTGGCAGCTCTTGACTGTCCGATTTATATCCATAACGACTGACCAAAAGAAAACAACAACAATGGGCTGGGGATTTAGCTCCGTGGTTAGAGTGCTTGCCTTGCAAGCACAAGGACCTGAGTTCGATCCCCGGCACCACAAAAAAAAAAAGAAAAGAAAAGAAAACAACAACAGCAACAACAAACAAAAAACAGGAAAGAGAGGAGCGAAAAAGGAAAAAGAACTTGTCCCCCAAAAGAGACTTACCTCCCGGCTGGCTTGCCAAGAAATGTTACCGGCCTTTGGGTCTCAGGGGAAAGTTTCTAGGTTCCTGGTGTCCTGAATAAAGAATTGGACAAGACACACAGAAGAGGTAGTGGGGATGTACATTGATGACAGCTGGAAAAGCAGTACGCTCTACAAAGAGAACAGGCTGGTGAACCGATTGAACGTGGCATAAAGATAATGGAGGAGAGTCTTTTGGGTCTGGAATTCCTAGCTTGGCTTCTTCTTCAGGGAATCAAGGCATCTGGGACAGTTTTCCTATCAAAAACTCACTTGGCCTAGTGCCAGATTTAAACTGTCCTGTAAGAGACTTGGTTTTGCGCCAGATGTAAATGAAGAAAATGGCGGATGTAAACTGAAAATGGCGCCTTTCAGAAAAAAAAGAAAATGACACCTTTCTGATCAGCCTGTGCACTGGGCTCAGGGTCATCCAGGATTCTGTGACTGGGTGGGCAAAGGAAGGAGAGTGGTCCCAAAGCAAGCGGAGAGGAGCAGTCCCAGAATGAGCAGAGGGGACCAGTCCCACGCCCCCATGGAGTAGGAGATTGGGGCTGGGGCAAACCGGACAACCAACTGGGTGGAATGTGTCAAAGGTGATGAAGACTCAAGGCTAACAGGCCGAGTGAGATGTTTCCTAAAAAGACGGGACATGAGTCAAACACAGAACCCGCAATGACGCCAAGCTTACAGCTCCTGAGCACTGTGGACCAATCAGAGAAGTGCTACTTTCAATCTTTCGTTTGAATCTGTCACTATTTACAGGGCCAATCAGAAGAGGCTATTTTCCATCCTTTATTTACATGTGAGCATGGCCAATCAAAAAGCATTATCCTTCATCCACATCTGGCAAGAGGCCAAGCAAATTTTTCAATAGGATGTTTACAACTGGGTGTGGCCACATGAGTTTTTGGCAGGTGTGCCCATTAATAGCTATTGAAGGAGCCAGTGGTAGAGGGGAGACCGAAGATCCCTCGTAGGCAGATGAGAGGGTGAGTCGTGACAGGCAGAGCGGCCCCTGGAAAGACTGAGTACAATGTGAAAAGCAAGTCCACATGTGCTCTTCCTTTGCTCCGGGACCTTGCATAGCTCCCCAGTGCCCTCAAGAGAAATCCAAACACCTTTACATACTGCCAGGCTCTGTACAAGCTGCCTTGCCCACCCGGCTTCTAGTGTTTCTTGCCTCAGTAAAAGGACCACACTGGTTTCCTTTAGCCCTTGAACAAGGTGTGCTTCCTCGCCCTCTCTCCATCACATCTTTTCCCTGGAGCCCTTCTATCTCTCTCTCTGTCTCTCTGTCTTTCTCTGCCTCTGTGTCTCTCTCTGTCTCACTGTCTCTCTCTGTCTCACTGTCTGTCTCTGTCTCTGTCTCTCTCTCTGTTCTGGGGATTGAATCCAGGGTCTTCACACTGACCTACAGCCCTATCCCTTTTTAAAGTTTATTTTGAGGGTAGGCATGGTGGTGCATGCCTGCAATCCCAGGACTCTGGAAGGCTGAGACAAATTCCAGCCCAGTCTGGGCAATTTATGGAGACCCTATTTCAAAGTTCAAAAGGGTTGGGGACATAGTTCAGTGCAAAGGTCCCGGATTCAATCTTCAGAACCAAAGAAACAAAGGAAAGAAAAAAGAAATGAGGTCATGAGAATCAGGTAGAAGTCCAGGCCTGGGGTATTTGTGTTTCCTTTTGTAAAGTTTAAATTATGCAAGCAAGGAGTTCTCCTCATGTGAAATAAAATGCAGATAAGTGAAAAAAAATGCCTTTAATTGTCACCCTGTCACCTCATCCAGGAGGTGAGGACAGGGAGTTGGTTCCATCATCCCGGTGCTGAGGATGCCTGGCATGTAGTAAGTGCTCCACAAAAGTGTGTTAAAAAAGAAAAAAAAGGAAAAAAAGACTCCTGCAATCCTGGCCCTTCCCAACCTCCCCTGACAAGGTAACTGCTGTTTTTTGGTGGGGAGGGGTTGACGAGGATCGAACTCAAGGCCTTGTGCTTGCTAAGCAAGCACTCTGCCACTGAGCTAAATCCCCAAACCCAAGCTAACTGCTAATCAGTTTTGTTTCGTTTTGTGTAATCTCTCTAGATCAGTGCCAGCCACTCGTTCCACAATGACAGAAATATCCTGGTCTGCATTGGCTGATATGCCAGCCACTAGCTACACTTGAGGTGTAGCTGATGGCGGTGAAGAGCTGAACTTAAGATTTTATTTAATTTTAATTAATTTGCATTTTAATGTAAATACCCTTATGTGGGTTGGTGACAGCCATCTCTGACAGAGCTGCCCTAGACTCTCTGTGCTATGCATTTGCATACATGTGTACACTCATGGACTAATCTGCACTGTTGTGCTTTACATAAATTTTCATGCTCTCTGTGTCCTTCTGTTCCTTGCTTTATTTCACTGGACACTACATTATGGAAGTCTTTTCCTATTGGGCCATACAGAGCTTTCTTATTCTTTTTAATTGCTGCTCAGAATTCCATAGTATGGACATGCCATAATTTGCCTAGCTGTTTCCTACTCAGAGACATTTAGATGGCTTTCAATTTGCCTGTATTAAAAATAGAGTTACAAAAAAAAAAAAATAGAACTACAGCCTGGCATGGTGGCACACACCTGTAATCCCAGCCCTAGGGGGGACTGAATCAGGAGGATTGCTGTGAGTTTGAGGCCAGCCTGGGCCATACAGCAAGTTCAAGATCATCCTGAGCTACATAGAGAGACTCTGCCTCAAAAAACAAAAACAAAAACAAACAAAAAAATAGAGCTACGGTGAAAATTACTATTCCTGTGCTTTGGTACCTTCCTGACCTTTTGTCTCTGATTAACAAAGGTCAAGTATCCTTTTTCTGAAATGCTTGGGACCAGGCGTGTTTCCGATTTGGGATTTTTTGGTTTTTGGAATCTGGGATGTACCAATTGAACACTCCTAATCTGAAATGACAAGTGTGTAGTCAAAAAGTTTTGGAGTTTAGAGTATTTCAGATTTCACATTTTAGGATTAGGGATGCTCAACCTGTACTGATAATAGTTACTATTTTGGGGAGAGGGTACTGGATATCGAACTCAGGGCCTTGTGCTCACTGGGCAAGTGCTCTACCACTTGAGCTAAATCCCCAACCCCCTCTATTTTAATAATAGTAATTGTTCACATTTATTGAGCTTATATTACATGCCACACATCGTTTGAGGCTAGGACCTTCATCTGTCTACAGTAAGTGATTTAACTCTTTTCATCTTTTTATTTTTATTTAATTTTATTTACTTATTTTGCAGCACTAAAGATTGAACTCGGGGCCTTCACGCTGAGCTGCACCCTCAGCCCTTTTAGTTTTTGTTTGTTTGTTTGTTTGTTTTTTAAAACAAGGTCTTCCCTATGATGAATGTTATCACTATGTGTATCTAAAATGTACCATTAAAATAAAATTAAAAAAAAATAAAACAGGGTCTTGCTGAATCACTAAATTGTACAGGCTGGGTTCAAACTTGTGATCTCCCTGCCTCAGCCTCCTACAATGCTGGGATTGTATTACAGGCATGCACCAGCAGGCCCAGTTTAAATGATTTAATTCTTATCACAGTTGAGTAAGAGAGGTCTTATTATTGCCTCCAATAATACAGTTGCAGGAACTGAGGCTCCATTTTAGTAATTAGTCTGAAATTACCCAGCCAGTAAATGACAGAGTTAGGATCTGAACCCAGTACTCCTCTCCAAAGTCCACATGTCCATTTCCTGCTTTCCTGGCTCCTACCAAACTGGCCAGCACAGGGGCTGTGCTCACACGTGCACACACACACACACACACACACACACACAGGGGCCTTCACCGACAGAGCTGTGCCCACTCGGGGATCCTGTTTCAGGGCTGAGGCCCTGGCTCCTCTGTAGGGCAGACATGCTCCCTGGAGCCTTTGCAGCTGGGTCTGTCTTGGGGGCACTAAAGTCATGGATGTTGCCCCTTCACCCCTAAGTCCCATGTCTTCCTCCCTGGCCACTGATAGAGTGCTGTGGAGTTGATGGGGCGGGGGTGGAGGGAGGGGGTGAGGGGGCAGAGAGAGAGAGAGAGAGAGAGAGAGAGAGGGGCAGGCAGGCCGAGTTATATAACCTGGTGGAAACCGATACCAGCCAACCCACTGATTGGAACAAACAGGAAAGGAGTCCGGCAGGGCTTCCTGGAATCCAGGTCCTGGAGCTGCCAAAAACCGGCCTCCTCTCTGAGGAACAATTGAATGTCACTGGGGTAACCCAACACTGCTGGCCAGAGAGGCCTCCTGCCCACGTCTCACAGAGCAGCCTGTGTGAGCCAGGCTGGGCCTAGAGGAAAAAAATGGCCTGGCGGGGTGCCCTGCAGGGCTGTCTGAGGAGACACTGGGCAGCGCCTGGCTCTACTCGGGCCTCCGCTGCAGCAGGGCACCAGGTCACAGGCTCGGGGACAGATGGGGCCTAGGGGACCCCGCAAGTTGCAGGCACGGAGAGAATAAGCGGGGGAGCGCTAGCCCAGGGGTTAATCCCTGAACCCAGAGCCAGGACGCCCCAGCTCTAACCCTAGATTTTCCTGTGTGACCCTGGGTGTGCCATGACCTCTCTGAGACTCAGTTTTCTCATTGGTAGAAAGGCAATAAAAATGGCATTGTAGATAAGAACAGAGCAACAGAAAGAAGATAAAAATATTGCAAGAGTCAAATGAGATAGAGCTTGACAAACCTTTTGGATAAAGAGCCACATAGTAACTATTTTAGACTTTACAGATACATCTACCTGCTGCAACTATTCAACTTTGCTGGTATAGAGCAAAGAAAACAAATGAGCTTTAAACCCAGTTCGGTGTCCACAGGCCTGTAATCCCAGCGGCTCGGCAAACTGAGGCAGGAGGATCACAAGTTCAGGGCTGGCCTGAGCATTTTAACCAGATTGTCCCTCAAAATAAAGCATTAAAAAGAAGGGGGCCTGGGGAAGGCCCTGTAACCAGAAAAGAAAGAAAGAAAGAAAGGGAGGGAGAGAGAGAAAGAGTGAATGAACTGATGTGACTATGTGCCAATAAAACATTATTTTTGGATACTGAAACTTGAATTTCATATAACTTTCTTTTTTTTTTTTTTTTGTCAGTGCTGGGATCAAACTCATAAAACTTTCAAGTGTCACAAAATATTCTTGCTGGACATGGTGGTGCACACCTGTAATCCCAGCACTTGGGAGGCAGAGGCAGGAGGATCGCCACAAGTTCAAGGCCAACCTGGGCTACATAGTGAGCTTGAGGCCAGCTGGACTACACGGAGAGACCTTGTCTCAAACAGACAAACAAAATTATTCTTTTGAGCCAGGCACAGTGGCACAGTTCTAACCCAGCTCTAACCTGTCATCCCAGGACTTGGGAGGCTGAGGCAGGAGGACTGACATGAGTTCAAGGCTAGCCTGGGCTACATAGTGAGCTTGAGGCCAGCCTGGACTACATAGAGAGACCCTGTCTCAAAAAAAAAAAAATCTTTTACATTTTTTAACCATTTAAAAATATAAAAAAACACACACCCCCCATATATATATATATATATATATATATATATATATATATATATATAAAATAGCTTGAGGATCACACAAAAATCAGACAGTGGACATAGCACAGAATTGAGCATAGTACAGGGTACATTTAAGTGTCTAAAATATTAGCAGTAAGCAGGGCATGATGATGCATGCCTGTAATTCCAGCACTTGAGAGGCTGAGGCAGGAGGATCACCATGAGTTCGAGGCCACCCTGACTACCTAGTGAGTTCAAGTCCAGCCTGAATTACAGAGTGAGTCTCTGTCTCAAAAAACAAAAAATGAAAACAGAAACAAAAATTAGCAGCAGTGGCTGGGGATTTAGCTCAGTGGTTAGAGTGCTTGCCTTACAAGCACAAGGCCCCGAGTTTGATCCCCAGTACATACACACACACACACACACACACACACACACACACACATACACAATTAGCCCCTATCATATTGAGGGGGACACGCAGAATGTATAAAAATAGGTACAGATAACTCTATAAGACTTCAGCAGGGAAAATAAATAGATTTATTAAATTCTTGCTATATGCCAGGCCCTGGGCTAAGCACTTTAGTTGCATTTGTATGTTAATGAATCATAATAATCCTGTTATCACACCCATTTTACAGATGAGGAAAGTAGAGGAATAAAGCAGTGAAGGGAACAACAGGACTGGGACTCCCACTAAAGAATGGGTCCCACACTTATTACCATCTGTGATACTTCTAAGCACTTATGTCTATTCAACCCAGGGCCTTCACACGAAGCTACATTTCTATCCCTTTTTAAAAAAAATGTGGACAGAGGAAAAGTCCCACTAAGCCACTAAATTGCCCAGCCTGGGCTTGAATTTGTGTTCCTTCTGAGGGCTGGAATTATAGGCATGCACCACTATACCTAGTTCTAAGAACTCTCATTTTACGAAGGAATGAAGTTTATAGAGATCAATTTTTAAAATTTTTTTTCCTTTTTTTTGCTGCTGGGGATTGAACTCAGGGCCTTGTGCTTGCAAGGCAAGCACTCTAACCACTGAGCTAAAGCTCCAGCCCTTACACAGATCAAGTAAGTGAGCTAAAGTCATATAACTGGTAGAGGGCAGAACTGGGATCTGAACCCAGGTAATTTAATTTCAAAGCTTATTGCTGCATCATAAACCCATACCTAGTTTTCCCAGCACAATTTATCGTATCATATTTTATCTAAATTTCCATTCAAAGATATGTAAATTGTCTCCAGTTTTTCACTCTTGGTCCTGTGACGCACTTAGACTTGGAATTCACAGGTCGAAGAGTAAGCTAGGTGTGGTGGCACACGTCTGTAATCAACAGTGCTGGGGAGGCTGAGGCAGGAGGATTGCTGCAAGTTCAAGGATAGCTTGAACTACATAGTGAGATCCTGTCTCCAAAAGAAAAAAGAAAAAGAAAAAAAAAAAGATAAACATAGGTACTTCTGATCTTATCATGGAGGCAGGCGGCTGGGCGTGGGGGTGCCGTGCTATTACAGCTGGCAAGTGGTGGCCATTAAAGGGCAGGCCATAAGGTCTCTATAGATCAGGTTCAAGCCCCGGCTCAGTGCTTGCTAGCTGGGTAATCAGGGCATGTCACTTCACTAGTGTGGGCATCCATTCCCCATCTGTCAAGCTCTACTTTCATTGACACTGACCTCACTGCTGACCTTGAACTGTGTCCCACCATGGCCTGATTAGAATTCCTTCCTCAGGACAGTTCTGATGATGAAAATTGTAAGCACTGAATGAGCGAGAATTTCCACGTCCCTTTCCCCAGGCAGTTCTCAAAAGAGCCAGAGAAAGGTATCAAGGCCCCAAATTAGGAAGCTACGGAATCATCAGGAACGGAGTGAAGGAGAAGCCATTGAGCGGGGCTCCGTGTCATCTTCTGGGATATTCAGATCCACGGATCAGGGCCGCTCGGGCTCCAGTGAAAAGGGAAGGTGAGGAGCCCCTGGCAGGAGCGATTCCAAGGTGACAGAAACCTGCTAAAATCCGTTTCAGCCCAAAGAGGTGACTGACTCACTTAAAAACACTGCGATGAGTGCCCGCTCCAAGCACCAGCTGTATCCAAGGGCTAAAATGCCACCCCAGGGACATTCCCTCCTTCTCTGGCTCTGCCCTCCAATGGTGAATACCTGCTTCTGGAGACAAGACGACCACCCGCAGCCTCCAGCAACTACGAGAGTCTGCGTTCCCACCTTTTTCAGCAGAGTCCCCCAATGAAGTCTCATTGGTTCTAAGCGGGTCATGTGCCCATCGCGGAACCAATCACTGCGGCCTTGAGGGTGAAGGCTGTGATTGGGCAGCCTAGAGGCAGAGATGGAATCAGTTTTGCCTGAACAGGGACAGAAAGTAGAAGAGGAGGCCGGGTGTGGTGGCGCAGGCCTGTAATCCCAGCACACGGGAGGCTGGAGCAGGAGGATGACCGAGTCTGAGTCCAGCCTGGCTACACTGTGAGTTCAAGTCAGCCTGAACTATAAAGCGAGACCACGTCTCCAAAAAATAAATAAATAAATAAAAGTAGCAGAGGAGAATCGAAGTGTTCCATGGCAGAGGTATGAAGCGTGCACACAGTCCTCCCTGGCCACAGGCAGGAATCTTGTCGGGTCCTGATCGATGCGATGCCACACAGGGGAGCCAGCCAGGCAGAAGCAGGCAAGAAGCACACCGTTGATCCTGGAGGGACGACTTTGCCTTACAGCTCCGTGAGTATCTGGAGTCTGCTTGAAGGAGCTTGGACTCGGGGCCCAGCACCCCCTCAGGTCAAATGGCAGCTCTGCCATCCACCCAGGCTGTGATCTTCAGCAAGGTATGACCTTCTGGCACTCAGGAGGCTGAAGCAGGATTGCCACTAGTTCAGAACCAGCCTGGACTACACAGCATGACCTTGTCTCAAAAAACTAAAAGTAAACAAGTTGAAATTAAAATTAAAATTAAAAAAAAAAACAACAACTAAAAGTAAATAAATAAATAAATGCCTGGCTTGTGTGTCCGCCTGCTACTCATTACTAACAGGAAAGTCAAATTTAACATGGTCAGAATCAAACTTTTGATTTCTGACTCTCCCAAACCTGTCTCTCCCTGACTAAACACGTAGTTGCTCTAGCCAAAAACATTCGGATCACTTCAGATCTCTCTCCTTCACGCATCTTTCCACCCAACCCATCGCTCAGGCCTGTCCAACTTTCCTGCAAGTCCAGGAGACCCCCACTAATTAGGTGTGTGAAGCCCAGACCCAGGCCCAGGCCCTGCAGTGCATCCTCAGGGTCACAGACTTCTGAGGCTTCCACAAAGAGAAGGTGTTTTAGCCGGTATCATTTAGACCCCTGTCGGGGAAACTCCCCGCACTTCCCACGTGGATGGCAGGCGGTGCTGGGGAACTGGGAGCAGAGACCGGCAGAGGGGAGGCCGAGGCGGGACTCCACTCAGCGTGGTTTAGTGGGCCGTAGGCACGTGGCTCACCGTCCCTCCCGAGCACAGCGAGGCGATCACCCTCCTGTCCTGGCATGAGAAGGCTTCAGAATACTCTGGCTGCCCACCATACTAACCCATCCAGTCCCAAGACACAAAAGCACACTGCTAAGGGTGCCAGAGCAGAGCGAGGCCAAGAATCTGGACCCTTGACGTTATCATGCTCCACTAAATGGACCATGACCCCGCCTTGTTCTACAACCAGGCTTCCTAGGAAATCATGTGCTCATCAGTCACTGTGGCTTTGCACTCGAACCCCAAACACCCACACAGTTTGGAGTGTTGCTGACAATACTCAGAGTTTCTGGCAAGGAGATCTGCAGGCTGGGGATGCTGCCGAACACCTCGGAGAGGGACTACAGAGGGCGGGGAGGCAGACTTATTTTTCCTCATTACTGCATTTAAACTTTGTTTTTCTCAGGCAAGCTTTTACCATTTCAAAAACTAGGTAATAAAACTTCAAAAGTCAGTGGGGAAAAAAAAAGGAAAAAAAAGAAAAGTCAGTGGAAAAACTGAGTTTTACCTTTCTTTTAAGTGCATTAAATAAAAAAATAATTCTTACTGTGTAGTTCAGGCTGGCCTTGAACTCATGACAATCCTCCTGCCTCAGCCTCCCAAATGCTGAGATTACCACCATCACACCCAGTGGAGTAAATACACTTAATCTGGTAAACCTGGCCCCTGCTGATATAGTCTCCAAGAGGCTGCCGGGAAAGCAAAGGAAAAAATGTCATTGACAAATTCAATCACTAAAGGGTGAGAAGTGGTCTATCACTCACATGCCAAGTGGAGACACATTCAGATTCTTCCTCCTCGTGCCCCAATCAGCCTGCCCAGCCTGGCGCCGAGTTTCAAAGGATTTCCAGGAAGGGCACCCTGGCGCCAGCCATGCTGCCTTGAAGTTGTCTTACATGTCTCTTCATATGCCTCGCCTTGCCTGCCTCTTCTTCTTCAAAGACAGAGGGGGAAATGTGGCCGGCATCTGAGGACCTTGAAGATGGGCTCCTCGTTTGTTGTACAGCAGACTGAGATTCCGGGAGGAGGAA
The DNA here is from genome assembly GCA_004026905.1 of Hystrix cristata. Lineage (NCBI taxonomy): Eukaryota > Metazoa > Chordata > Mammalia > Rodentia > Hystricidae > Hystrix > Hystrix cristata. Next base: position 10,134 of record PVJO010008277.1, on the reverse strand, counting down.
GGATTTTCTCAAGGTCACATACAGTCACTTTGGGGCAGCGTGGGAGTCATCAGGGATTCCTGTCTGCCCGGTGTCTACTCTTTGGCTCCTTCACACTCCTGTCCGGCCCACCGTCCCTCCATCCTGCCGCTGTCCAGCCCAGAGGGGCCTCCCTGGCTTTCCAACTGTTAGCACTGGGAGAGCTCCTAAGGAAAACATCCTTGACATCCTCAGGGCCTACATCCGGGGAACACACAGCCTGTGGCCCCTTCCTGCACATTTACAGAGCTCATGGCATATCAAAGGCTCTGGAGAGCCTCACAAGAAAGAAAACAACTTTTAAGAGTTTCCTTCCGGCCGGCACTTTGGGAGGCTGAGGCAGGAGGATCACTAGTTCTAGGCCAGCCTATCTATACAGTGAGCTTGAGCCCAGCATGGACTACATAGTGAAACCCAATCTCCAAAGAACAAAACAAAAACTCCCTGTAAACAAGCTCTGGAATCAGCTTGTCCCAGTTCAGATTCTCAGCCTTTTACCTCTTCAGTCTTTCTATCTATAAAAAGAGGATATTGTAGCGCCCACCTGATAGGGTGCCATGAGGACTGTGTGACAAGTCACAGTCTCTTAGAAATCACTGTTCCCAAATTTAGAAAATTTTAGATTTCAGAAAAGTAATGTGGTTTATATGCTATATATTCTATAGCACCCCATAATCAAAAAAACACTGCTACCGCCAGGGCGTGGTGGCCCATACCTGTAATCCCAGCAGTTGGGAAGTTAAGGCAGGAATATCACCACGAGTTCAAGGCCAACAAGACTTTATCTCAAAAAACAAAATACAGTGGTGCCAGCACTCGGGAGGCTGAGGCAGGAAGATCGTAGTGAGTTCATGGCCAGCATAAACTGCTTAGTGAAACCTTGTCTCAAAAAAACAAAAACAAAACAAAACAAAAAACCAGAAAAAGACACATTGCTATGAAACACACGAATATTCATAGTATGTGGGTTCAACTAGAGTGTAAATGACCTCTGGTCAGGTCAGAAATTGCTCCTAATAAGTTTTGGTGCCAGACTTTCGCGAAATTTGGGTTTTTTTTGTTTTGTTTTTTGGGGTTTTTTTTTTGGTGCTGGGGATCGAACCCAGGGCCTTGTTCTTGGAAGGCAAGCACTCTAACCACTGAGCTAAATCCACAGGCGGAAATTTGGTTTTGGTACCCTTTTTGATTTCAGAAATGTGCGTTTTCAGGTTTGTTGTTTTTTTTTTTTTCTAGACAAGGATTTTGCTATGTAAGTCAGGCTGGCCTTGAACTCATGTTGATCCTCCTGTCTCAGCCTCCCAAGTGTTAGGACTATAGGTGTGCACCACTGTGTCTAGCTACACACAACTTTTTTGGGGGGGGTGTGCTGGGGATTGGACTCACGGCCTTACACTTGCTAGGCAAGTGTTCTACCACTTGAGCTAAATCCTCGACCCTTTTCACAACCTTTTATATTAAATTTATTTTATTTTTACAGTACTGGAGATCAAACCCAGGATCTTCATACTGAGCTATATCCTCAGCCCTTTTTGAATTTTTTATTTTGAGACAAAATATCATTAAGTTGCTAAATTGCTCAGGCTGGGCTTGGACTTGTGACCCTCCTGTTTCAGCCTCCCTGAGTGCTGGGATTACAGATGTGTGCCACCATGCCCAGTTTGATTACAGAATTATGGATAAAGAAATGAATACTTGTAATAAAATTAATGGCTAGTATTTATTGAGCATTTCCTTGGAGCCAGGGAATGTGCTAAGCACTTCACGAGGATTAATTTGTTGAATCTACAGAACAACCCCATGTGGTAGCTGCTACTGTAATCCCATTTGGCAGATACACAATTAGAGCCATAGAGCGGCTAAGTAATTACCCAAGAGGCAGAGCTGGGATTAAATGAGATCACAGGTATGAACTGCTTATCATAGTGTGTGCTTTAATCACTGCTGTGTAAATGTTAGTTATTATTATCGTCATTAATAACATCCTCATCAATGGTGAGAAAATTTGCACTAATTTTCATCTTCTTTGTGTGTATGTGTAATTTCTAATTTCACTATAATAAAAATATTCTATATGTGGGGGAAAAATGAGACTCCATTTCTGAGTTGAAGCCAGACTTGGTAGAGCAAGTCTATAATCCCAGCACTCGAGAGGCTGAGGCAGGAGGATGGCTGAATTCGAGGCTGGGCTGGGCTATGTAGTGAGATGCTGTCTCAAAAGAAAAAAAAATTTTTTTTCTGAATTAAACTGAATCTGTCAATTGTTTTACTGAGTCTGTGTCAGGCCTGTCGCTGGCCTGGGTAGAAATGGATCTGTCACCTCCAAGTTGACTTCTTGGCACAGCCAGGCCGACAGTGGGCACCCCGTGGCAGCCCAGGAGGGACAGAGTATTAGGAAAGAACTTATGATGTCCCTGCCGAGGCCCGTGTGCTGATGGCCTGAGGACACAGCACCTCTGGGACTTGCCCCACTCTCAAGCCCCAGCCGGCTTTTCTTTAGACGCCCGGGGCAATGACCAAGCCTGGTGAGGGACAACGACCTGACTCTGCCCACACAGGACTCCTCCACACACAGTCTTCGCTGCGAGGCTCTCAGTGCAGTGACCAACATGTCACAGAGGTCGACAGCACTGCATTGCAGCCTGAGGCGCCGCCTCAATTCTGCTTCTTCTGCACGGTCCTCTCACCTCCTGGAAACCCCCTTCCCACTCCTTCTCAGCATCAGCTTCCAGAGGACCTGCGCTGGGCTGGAATCGCCTTTGTTCCCGACAACCCAGCTGCTCCCCGCTGTCTGGTGGGTTTTGCCCAAAGAACCTGGCGGGGGGCTTATTCACAGGGCGTCTCTGGCCAGCTCCCCAGCCCCAGGGGGAGCTGCTCCCGATGCTACACCAGGATCTGTAGTAACTGGGGGCCGTGATTCCCTTCCTTCCCTCCAGCAGCTGCTCCAGGAGCACATGATCCGGCCCAGGAGGAGTCAGGCGTCTGGGTCCTCACTCCATCAAGACAGAGCCTAACGGGGTGAAGGGTGTTTGCCGGTCACTTTGGTCTCTTTCTTCCTGCTCAGACGGACCCCTGCGGTCATATGATGTGTGGTTGCTGTGGCAGCTGTTTTGGGCAATGAGTCTGAGGACAGCAGCCAACTACAGAAGATGCCAAAGCAGACAAAGCCTGCGTCTTTCACCACCTAGCCACCCCAGTAACTTTGCAGCTGCCGACCTCCGGATGTTTTGCCATAAAAGATGATTCCATTGTTTCTCTGCTTCAGCCACTGTAAGTCTGGGCTGCTGCTGGGCTTATTATAACCAATGAAGCCACATTCCCAACGCTTGTTCTCCAGATTGTCTTCCAGAAAGAATGGAAAGGAAGTGCTCAGAGACTCCTCCCATCTCCAGTTTGCCATCACCTATGTTACTTACCTCTCTCTCACTTCAAATCCTTCCGTGACTCCTTGCTGCTCTTAGATCAGAGTTCAAACTCCTTGCTAATAAAGACCTGCAAAGACTTGGCCCCTGGTGTTCAGATAGCCTCTCTGACCCTTCCTACTCCCTACCTAGACCTGGGGCAAATGGAGCTTTGAGTTTTCTAATACCCTACATCACCTCTAGGCCTTTGCTTGTACGAATCTCCCTCTTCTCCCATTTCGTCTGGCTCCTGCCTCATCCCTCGAGTCTCAGTCCAATGTGGTCCCCTCTAAGAGGCTCCCTAGATTTCTAGGCTGAATTCTGTAGCCCCTTGTGGCTCCCCTTGCACGCCGGGCTTTCTTCAGTGAAAACACTTATCATACTGGCTTGCAGTAGCCTGTTTCCACGACTGGAAGATTTTAATTGTCCACCCTCTACTGTGCTCCTTCCAGCTCTTTTTCCCTACTGCTGGCCCTGCTGACCAAAAGCTGGCTCAGGCCCATGGCCAGATATATGCCTGGCCGCCAACTCATGGAGCAGCTGCTTCCCAGAGCCCTCCACGTGAACTCTCCTTGGCAGCTTTACTTCTGTGGCATCTGCTAAATCCTCTTCTCAGCCTCCACTTTCCTCCTCCTCCCATAAGGGTGGGAGGTCTGGTCGCTATAACAAATCCCTGATGCTAAACACTCACGGTGACTCTGCAGAACACACACACCAGGGACCAATACCATCTCCTGGTTTTGGGGGCTGAGACACCGTCTGGGACCCCATCCAAATCATTCTTACATCTGCAGTGACTGGGTCAGACAAGGGCACGTGACCGGGTCCTGGCCAATGAGAACCTGCACCAGGATTTTTGCTGGAATAATTAGAAAGTGGGAGCCATCTTTCCACTACTGCTGTTGAACTAGTTGTTTGGAATCCTGCTGCTGGTGGCAATTATCTTGTATAATATAGAAAGGACCTTAAAAAAAAGAAAAGAAAAGAAAAGAAAAGGCCTGCTGGATAATGAAGCCAACAGAGGAGAAAGTAGGACAAAGAATGGGAGAAAAACAGCCTCCAAGTGACAGTGATGGGGCACCTGCATCCAGTTTTGCTTGAAGCTAAACCTATCTTTGGATTTTTAAATTTTATTTTGTTTTATATATTTTATTTTATTGCAGTGGTGGGGATGGAACCCAGGGCATCGTGTGTGCTAAACAAGTGAGCTGATCTACACCGCCAGCCCTGGACTTTTTCTTTTCGTGGCTCAAGTCAGTGTTAGCTGGATTTCTGTACCATCCAACAAAAAGAGTCCTGGCTAATATGGGTGAACAATAAATATCTGTTAAATGAATGAATCCCAAAGCGATAGTGGCTATTTACTTCTATTTTTAATTTGTTCTGTCTATTTTATTTCTTCTTTTTTTTTCTTTCTAGAAGAAAAAAGAACCAATTTAGAGGGTAAGTATCGTGCAAAAAACGGCAGCAGAGTTCCAGGAAGGGATTTAACCATCACTTAATCCAACTCTTGCTTTGTTACAGATAGGGAGGTTGAGGCTCAAAGAGGGTTTTGTTTTGTTTTGTTTTTGTGTTTGTATTCTGAGACGGGGTCTTGGTATATAGTTCAGGCTGAGTTTGAACTCACTGTGTTGCCCAGACTTGCCTCAAACTTGAGGTGATCCTCCTGTCTCAGCCTCCTGAGTGCTGGGATTACAGGTGTGCACCGCCACGCCTGGCAAGAGTTTCTTAACAGAACACTCAGGGAGCAAAGTGGGAGCAATTTACCTGGCCTTAGAGCCCACATTAGCTCTGAGAAGTGGCAGCCGCCTCTACTCTATCCTCCCTGTCTGGAAGTAGACTCGATATGGTTTTTTGGGCTGCAGGTAAGTGGACACCCTATCAAGGGGACCATAACTGGAGAGGGTGGTGATAATTTTAGGTACCACATCGCAGCACAACAGGGTCCACAAGCCAGAAGTAGGATTTACTGGAGAGGGTGATGGAAGAGGGCCGCACAGTGGAAGCCCTCCCAGCGCAGGCCCTGCTGCCTGTCTGGAGAAGGCGTCTGACCCTCCAGGCGTCAGGAGTGAGCCTCTTGCCCACCACCATGGCTTCAGACTCATCCATGTTAAACCTGGTGAAGCCCCACTTCTTCGGAGGTGGAACTTCAGCGGCCGGAAAACCTGCAGTCAACCCTGCTTAGGCCTCAGTCACGTGCGTCTTGTTCTGCAGCTTGGTCGGGATGGCCACAATGACAGCCAATAGGCACCCTGGCCACTGCACCCTGGAGCTTCCCAGAGGTGCCCCACATACCTGTCCTGAGCCTGCATGGGGACAGCATGAGGTCAGAGACAGGAGTGTCCCCTAGAAAACCCTGTCCCCAAGGTGCCTTAGGGCAGCCCTCCCAGCAACAGGCAGCACACACTACACAGGAGGCTGCTGTCCGTAATCACTGCACACAAGTCCCCACGAGACTGAATTTGAGTTTTAAACAACACATGTGACATTTTCTCCCTTAACAACGGTGCCTCTGTCAGCACTTTAGAAGGCTGAGGCAGGCAGATTGCAAATTCAAGCCCAGACTGGGCAATTTAGCCACATACTGTCTCAAAATTTTGAAATGGGACTTAGAATTAACTCAATGCAAAGGTTCAAACCTAGTATCATACCAAAACCAAAATCAAACAAAGAAACAAAATGCTTTACGGTGACTATATCATGATCAAAATGAATAAGGAGTTCAAGACGGCATTATTCCCATCTGTTTTAAATCCTGGTGTGAAGATGACAGCAGCTGGCTTTGATGACGGGTGGTAGATCTAAAGCGACTGACAAATTTGTCACCATACAAAACAATTACATTAACATTTTTTCCCAAGTACTCAACATTTTTGGCTACAAATAAATCCCTGACTCAGTGTGGGCCTCTGCAGCTCCTCTCTGTGTATCTCGAAGGGATGTCCTCCTGGAAACCCTCACCAGGCTTCCCTGGTGTCCCTGAGGCCTGGCCTGGGTCCCCTGCTTCCCCCAAGACTAAGACCAAGGACACAGTTTTGCCATACAGGGTGGAGCGATCAGAGTTTATTTCCTGGGCCTCCCCACAACCCTCAGGGTCCTGTTGACAAAGGGAAAGGAAACAGAGCACTGGGCAGAGTCACCTCGGATTTCGTGGCTTTGGTGGTTTTCTTGAGTGAGCATCTGGGGTTTTCCTTTACGATCTGGACCAAAGAGCAACTTGAATGCCAAAAGGTTTCCAGAGCCCAGAGCCCCCAAACACATAGCCCAGGAGGGAGAGATTTTTGATCTTTGCTTTAGTGATTTTTGAAATGAAAATTAAAACTAAAGTGACAGTATTATGGTTTCACAAGCAAAAGATTTAATCGGAAAGTACAGGAAGATAAAAGATTCTAGCTTGTGCAGTACCTGGGGCAGGGGCCACATACTCTGATGCAAAGGAACAGATTGCCCCTTAGCGAAGCCAAGAGAGCAGTTTTATGAGGGGCTCGCAGTGGATGGGGGTCTGATCGATCATTATCTCCATCCTGGCCTCACAGCTCCTTGTGACTTTTTAAAATTTTTATTTGCTTTTCATAAGTACATGTTTGCAGTATGGAATGATTACATTCATCGCGGGGAGTTGGTGCCTGCACATAAAGCATCTCAATTCTTTTTCATCTGCTTCCCCTCCACTGAGTCCTTGAGACTTGAAATGCAGTTTGGTCCCCATGGGCAGCATCATCATTGCTCAAGGGACAAGTCTTGGTCATAAGTGGCTCGGCTGGAATCCAAGGTGACCGCGGGTTTAGGGCCATGCTGACTTGTGGGCGCAGGTGTTCTCAGATTTGAAGGGTGATGAGATAGGCTGGGTAAAGTTGGAGCTGATAGACACTCCCTGGATGAGAAATATCCCCACATGTAGACGTGGGTAGCTCTTGACCAGGAATTTTATAAAATGAAGGTCAAGCTTTGCTCTGCTCTTAGTTACCTACTGAAGATTTGTAGGCCCAAGTGAGGAATTATGTTTTTTGTTGTTGTTGTTTGTTTTTGTATTTATGGAATCACAGTTTTTAGCAAAAACCACTTTTATGTTCCTGACTGCCTCAGAATAGAACACAAATCGTGGTTTTGATGAGTAACGGGTTAAGGGCCCAGGAATGTGTTTGTCTTTTGACCTTGGCGGACTCTGACTCTGTCGGGCCTGGACCCAGGATTCTATACTGGACCCGGATGGTGTTCTCTGTCCAGCACACCCACAATTTCTCTAGGGCACTCCTCTCCCGGCTCCCTGTCCTGTGGTTTAGGTGGGGCTGTCTCCATCCCTGGGCCTGGACAATCAGAGCACCGACATCGTCAAGTGATAGTGCAGGGATGGGCCGCAGCCTGGGAGGGTCTGCTCAGAGTGAATGCTGGCACTTCAGCAGTGTTCCCAGGCAATGCACCCCTTTCTCACCAGATTTGAACCTGGCAGGGGTGACCTGGAGCTGCACTTGTCACCCTGCTAGCAGATAGAAGCTGGAGGATGCAATCAGGAGATGGTGAGAGGCTGTGCCATGGCCCATGACCTCCTGAAGCCAGCCAGGGAAGCCAGGACTCTTCACTTACACTTGATCTTAGCCAAAAGGCCGAGAAGCGATTGGTTCTTCACTTAAAAACTGAGACAACAAATCGTCCTTTGTGTATAAACCAGTTTTGAATGGATCGTCTATCACTTACAAGGAAAAGAGTCCTAAGGTTTTCCGCTTTTAGAGACACACGTTTGAAAGGCAGATTCTTTGAGGTCCTGTCATGTCCCAAAGACTGTGCCCGAGTCACTTGGGACGAGGCCAGAGACTCAGCCTTTGGGATGAACAGGTTCCACTGGGGCCCTCAACATAGGTGGTCCTGCCCATCAAAGTCTGAGCCTCTCTGGCCTGGGCCTTGGCAGAGGACGGCCTGTTGATCCTTCCCAGGGAGTGAAAGAAACCCAGAACTTCCCTTCACAAAGCCCTGGCAAACTTCTTGGCAGAGTAGGCAAATACCTCTCATTCTTTCCCAATGACCTGGGTTGAGAAAATGAAAGGCAGTTGATTTCCCGATCAGGCTGTTGTCCATGTTACACTTGCCGTAACTCTCCTTGCAGCCCTGGGTTGCTAAAGCAACTACAACTCAGGCACAAATCGCTTTGTTGCCAAACTCAGAGACCGCAAATCTTGATGGCTTCAAGGGCCAGCCAGGAAAGGCAGAGCTGGGGAGCCACAGGGAGGAGGAGGGAGCTCAGGCCCCAGCCTCGGGACTGAAGCTCCATACTACGAGCTGGGAGCACACACTGAGCCCCAGGAGTGGCTTCTCTTCCACATTTCTGCGAGGTCATCCTGAGGTCCCCAGGCCGACATCCTGACAGCGGAGGAATCCTGCAGAAAAAGCTCCTCTTCCTCAGTTGTTGCAGGAGGAATCCTGGAAGAGCTGTCACTGGTCCAGTTTGGGACCACAAGGCCCTGCCTGTACCAGCACTGCAGCTAGAGAGGGCTGGTGGTGGCTGGACAGATCCGGATCAAGGGATCAGTGCTGCATTCGGGGGCAGATACTCCACCTCTGCCACGGTGACTGAGGCTGAGGGGTGCTGTGGAGAGATTTATCCCTCCATTTGGGATCCCCAGAAGCAGGCCTGAGCCAGGGACTGGAGGGGAAAGGGGAGTCTGTGGGGGACAGGCCCAGAAAGCACCATTAGGGGAGCAAACGAGAGGGCCGACACAGGATGTGCTATCAAGCTTGGCCCCACCAGGGACGACTGGGGCAAAATGCCTAAGAGACGCAGGCAGGGCAGAGCGTGAACTCACAGCCTGCCAGTCACTGAGAGCTGCCGCTGCAGGGTAAATTGGCCAGAATTCCCACCATGTAAGAAGAGAGCAATGAGCTGAGAGTGCAGCTCAGTGGCAGAGTGTTTGCTCAGCACGCACGAAGCCTTCGGTTCCATCTCCAGCACTGACAAAGAAAAAAAAAAGCAAAGTGATTCTTGTTTCAGACTGAAAGATGCAGGGTGGGCCAGAAAGACTGCAGGCCGGGACGATGGTCCAAGCACTGCCAGCAAAGGAAAACAGGGCACTGGACTCAGAGGACTGACAGTGAGCAGACCAAGCAAACAGGTGTTACCGCGGCCTACCAGCTGCCCACCTGGTCTCCAAGACCGTCAGCCAAGCAGCAGCACGGTTACTCCCAGAGGCCTGAGCGGGGACCTTGCTTGGCCATTTCCTGCTCTGTAAGCAGTCCCTTGCCTTTTCCAGGCTTTGGTTCCCATGTTGTAAAACAGGGATAATAACTCCCACCTGGGGGCCGGAGCGTTCGCTCAGTGGTTAGAGTGCTTGCCTTGCAAGCACAAGGCCCTGAGTTCAATCCCTGGCACCAAAATAAATAAATAAATAAATAAATAAATAAATAAATAAATAACTCCCACCTGCCATGGGTAATGTGGGATTAAAGGTCAAGTATCTGGTACACAGCAAGGGCTCCATAAGTAAACTGTAGCTGATTGTAGTCTTTTGCTTTGTGTTCTAGACAGGGTCTCGCTATATAGCTCAGACTGGCCTTGAACTGGCCTTGAACTCACAGTGATCCTCCTGCCTCAGCCTCCCAAGTGTTGGAATTACAGGCATGTGCCACCACACCCAGCTGATTGTAGTCTATTCTCCCTGTCACTCTTTGCTGACAACTCATTTTTCTCCCCACCCTTCTTCTCTTGTGGTACTGAGGGATTGAACCC
>PVJO010008276.1:0-76263 GCA_004026905.1 Hystrix cristata | reverse complement strand
GGTTTCAGGATTAATGAGGAAGCAGTCCAACTAGTCCACGTCATTCAGGGAACCACTTTATTATGCTGTGTTATGTTTCTAGACTGTGTCGCCACAGCTGGGTATAACAGGCATTCCTACTGGCTCCAGCCTCCCAGTTGATGGTGAAATCTTGGTTTTATCATCAAAAGAAATCAGAGATTGTTCAATAACTAATTCTTAATGCAAAAGTGTCTGAAATGAAACTGTCATGTATGTCGCTGCTCAATATTTCTAAGTTTCTTCTCTTTTCTGTTGCTGCTTTGGGAAACTTTGGTGATAATTTTGCCATTTCTTAAACACAAAAGCCATGGAAATAGGACTTCAAACTCATTATAAGAAAGAAATTAAAAACTCACACACCCCAAAAGCTTTCATCTTACTCTGTTTTATCTGGAAAATTGATCGTTTTTCAGGCAATAAGAAAGGATTTCTTTATCTTTGATTTAGAATAATGTCTTCGCCCTGTACCTTATTTGGAAAAGTTGTAAGTTTTATGATTGACTTAATGCTTCAAAAATACCTTTCAGGCAAAATTCAGGAGTACCAATCAAACACCAACTACTCCACTATTTGACATTTGGAGAAAAAAATAAAATTACATAAACTTATGAGAAATGTTATAAAAGCCACTCCCTGTGACTAGACTTTTTCCCCATCCTGGTCCAGCACATATTAGAAGGTATTCCTAGCAAGCTAGACCGCCTCACATTTTTCTGTGCCTTTGTATTTTCTCAAGGACTTCCACATGCATTATTGTGGTTATGTCTCACATCAAGTGACCAAGGGCACAGTGTGACAAAGATTATTAAGGTTTCATCCCGAAAGATCCTGTGCCCCAGGAAACCCTCATTCCTGAGCACACTGGTACTGTCAGTCACTACATCACAGCAGTCCAATGAACCAAGGAGGGAAGGACTTGGCTCATTTTACAGACAAGGAAAATGAGGTAAAGTGGGGTCTCGTGGCTTCCTCAAAGTCACAGCGTATGTCTTCTTCACCCCAGTCAAATGCTCTCTCTCCGACATCAACACTCTTAATCTTCAGGTGGGGCCTGCAGGCTCCGAGTTCCTCACAGCAGGGATTCTGTCTTGCTCTCTCCATGCCCGGCCCTGGCACAGCTCCCCGCAGTGTGTGCGGAGCAGACCTGAGACGCGGGGCGTCGTGGAGGTTCTCACCTCAGGCCTATGGTGTAACGAACCCAGGTCGATACCAAACATTCCCCAAAAACTCTCAGAGGAAGGCAAAGATACCAGCCCGGATGAAACACCCTCTCACTTCTCCTCCCAGAGGGTTCCAGAGTTGGGTTCCTGCATTCCCACCAGTTATCGTCATTCTATTGTGGATAGCATTTCTAATTCTCCATGTGAAGCGTGTCAAATCCACTTGTCTAAGTCTTGCAAACTGTCCTCATATCACGCACACGTCCCTGACCTTACTGCTAACGTTCCTCGGCAGTCAGTCCTCACTGTTCACCTCACTCAACTTCTCCCTGCCTTCATTCCCCTCTATCCCTCACAGACCACCGGGGCCATCTTTCTCAAATCCTCCACCCTTGTGTCATTTTCTCACTCAGTTTTTTGTTTCCATTTTCCGAGTCAGGCTCTCACTATGTAGTTCAGGCTGGCTTTGGGCCTCAGACTCATGGCGATCACCTGCCTCAGCCTCCCAAATGCTGGGATTATGGGCACGTACCAGCATGCCCAGTCACTTTCCTACTCATGAACTCACAGTGGCTCTTCAGTTGCTTGGCAACAAGTGGAAATTCCTCTTTTGTCACCCACATTCCCAAAGGCCTTCTCACCACCTAGATGTTCTTGCTTCTCACGCTCCTTAAAGTAAGCCTTCCTTTTTAACCGAAAGTCTCTCAATTCTCTCACCCAGCCTCTGAATTTGAAATGCCTGTGAAGCATGTGGCAAATATTTGGAAACGAAGAAGAGCATAGCAAATGGGAAGTAGTTCCTGTATACTTGGGTTACCCCTTCTGAGAGCTGGGTACTTTGGGTCACTGGAGTAGAGGGGCTTGTCCATCTGGTATCCAAACCACAGCTCACGGAGAGGTTGTGCTGGACCCGAATTTAATCTTTATTAGAACTCAAAATAGTCTTTATCAATCTTGAAGTCATTTTCCATATTTTAAAATACTAAAGCTACATTTCCAGGTGCTCTTGAGTCTTTGATTTGACCACCTACAGCCAGTCTCTTCAACTGCAACAGCTAGCTGCACTTGGGTTTTCTTAAGTGATTGGCCCTGCCAATTTTGGTGAGTATTTAAATTTTTTTTAATGATATCTGTCCCCCCATCCATTCTATCCATCCTTTTCTATCCATTTTCTTTGCTTGTATTTTGCCTCACTCAAATGAGAAATACCATATAGTATTTAAGCTTGTGTGTCTGATTTATTTCACTATTATATTTTCCAGGTTCATCCATTTTCCCACAAATGACTCAAATTTATCATTCTTCATAGCAGAGTAGTATTCCATCATGTACAGACACCACATTTTCTTTATCCAATGATTTCTTGATGGATATACAGACCTTGTCCAATAGGGAAGTGATCCAAGGAGACTAGGATGAGGGGTAAGGAGAAGGGGAAGGGGAAGTGAGAGGAATAAAGATGTGCTGTGCACGGGATCCTAGTAACTCCAACCAATGTAAATATATACCATAACATGAGCTAAAGCAAATAATACCAGTAAATATGTAAAAAGTGATAGAGAATTGAGGGAGAGAGGAAGGGGATTAGAGAAACAAAAGCCTGTAATTTGTACATGTAACTACTCCCCAAGATGATTGTGAACTGTGTGAACTGTAAACACGCACTAATAAAAAAAGAAGAAAATTTAACTATTGCAGTAAAAGACGCATTGCATTAATCCCCTTAAAAATACTTTCCTTCATATCGAATACTCTTATCTCATCATTCTCACCACTTTCTGAAGCAGTTCTGCAAGCCCTTCTTTGTAAATATCTTTATTTGCACTGTCCTGGCTGCCTTGATATCCTGAGTCAATTCAAAATGTTTACCTTTCATGGTCATCTTGGCTTCAGGAAAGAGCCAGAAGTTTCACAGTGCCAGATCTGGTGAATAAGGTGATAAGGATAGGCCGTAATGTTTTTGCTTTTATTTTTTATTGTTTTTGTTTTTTTATTAGTACTGTACATAATGAGTACCTTCATTGTGGAGAGTTGGTACATGTACATAACACATCTTAATTCTTTTTCCATCCCCTTCCCTTTCTTCCTCTGTCCCTCCATTTGCCATAAATGTAAGCTGTAAACTGCTTCGGAAAGTGACAAGAACCATGGAATGAGCGAATTTGAAGTGAGGGGGAGTGTTCTGAGGAAAATTACTAATAATGTCTCTTTTAGTGTAATAAATTTTTAATTTAAATATTCACTGTATTTTTTATCACACCTTGTATACAGAAAGTGGAAGGAAAAAGAAGGATGTGGAGAGAAGAGGAAGAAAAACAGAAAAGAGAAGAGTAGAAAGACGTAGAGTCAGCAGTAAGTTGGGGGACACAGGCCCTACCACATCATGAGGGCCCGGCCCTCAGCTTTGTGAGCGATGTTTCCCATAATAAAAGAAATCCTGCATGCAATCAAGAGTGTGAAGGAAGCAATCAGGTGCCTTAGCTGGGCCTAGAGTGAAACTCCAATGAAAAAGGAGGAAAAAACAAAACAAAACAAAAAATCCAGATCATATCCAAGACGGCACTGATACACAGTTGAAGACTACAGGACCACAGAAGCAGAGCCCCCCGAAACACACACTGGCCCTAACCTGTCAGTCCCCGAGGTGAAAGCTCTGGGCTTCTCATCAGTCCATGCCATCAGCAGGCCTCACCCTTTATTACGGTGCCATCTGCTCCCTGGCTGTCAAACTGAGACCTCCACACCAGGCCTGTCCCTTTGTCACAGGTTGACCTGCAGTTATCATGGAGAGGAAATCAGACCTGCCCAGATGAGGGTAAACATCAGACCTGCAATGGGAAATTCTGCACCCTGCAGCAGGTACTTAGGTGCCTACCTGGGATTCTGTTGGTCACTTCCTGTGCGGGTCACTTGCTGCGAGGCCCTCCTCTGAGCACACAGCCAAAGGAATTTTTCAAAAAGGTTGTGCCCTCCAAATCCAGGCTTTTTGTGATGCCTCTTTGGCCTGCTAGGAAATTTCAGAAGAGTCCAGAAGGCAAGCGATTTGGGCTATAGAACGTACAGGAGCAACAAGGCGATGCTATCAGATAAGCCAAGAGTGAAGACATAAAATAAATCCTGCTCCACGATAAGGTGGAAAGGTGACTGGGCTTGCTAACTTATGGTTCTCACACAAGGCCTTTTTTAAATAAATCTCTATGAAATGATGGATTGGATGAGCCGAATTGCAACCTTAATATGCTGCCTAGACTGTAAGAAGTAAACAGAGTTTGCATCCCCTAGTTTATGCTCTGCATTTTATAGTCTCCTATTTCCAGCAGCTCCTGACAAGCTCTTGTATTAACTTAAGAGGTGTAATTTTGATGAACAAGTAAATATTGTTCGATACTTTTTGGCTGTTTGCCTAAAATCTGGATTCACCCATCTGCATTCAGGCTTAGATGGGAGGTGCAGAGTGCGGTAATCTACATGTAATAGGCATTATGAGATTTAAGAAAAATAGCTCAGGCTGCTGTGGAGCCAGTTTAGGACAGATCATTATAAAATTCCATTATCACCACTACAAGTTGGACTATTTGTCATCACAGAGGAGATGACAAGCTCAGAAATACTACATTTGTTATTATCAGATGATAAATGATATTCCATTAAAGCTGCAATACATCATCAGCAAAGCTGCAAAGAAGATATCAAACCTATCAGGACTTGACTTATAATTTAATTTTCAAAAGCTGTCAACTAAAATTCCAAAGGCTAAGCATTTTCATTTTTAAAGTTCATCTTATTTATTTTCCTCATCTGTTAGTCTAATTTTGGTGATATGGCAAAAATAACTGATTATGTGCAATGTATAATTCTCTTCTTTTGATTAGGTAATATATCAGGTGTCACTTAGGTATTAAAAATTAAATGACAGATAATAAAACAAGAGAGTCTCATAAAAGACATCTTATTTTGATTTACTCACATCTTGAAATATAACAGTGAAGGACGGGTCAATATTTGTTAAAGGCACACACGCGTGGCATAAAAGCATATTTACTGATTATTAAGCAGTCTTTCATGCCATCTACGGGGGAGCTGAACATGATTTTCCTTTTGGTGTTTATAAAATCTTTTCACAGATGAACAGATGATTCTTTAGCTCAATTCTATAAATCATAATCACATATTCCTTCTATATGTGCAAGTGCTTATGTTTTCCGTGTTATTATCATCATTACCAACATTAAGCACTCGAATGCTGGCTGAGACAGGAACAACTCTTATCAGTTCCTATTGGCACAAACATAAAGGCACACTCTTTCCATTTATGTGCGTTCTGCTCACACCCACAGACCTGCAAACATTTTATAAAATGTTTGTGGATTTCCTGATACTATCTGAACTCAGTGAGCAAACTGAGAGTTGGAGAGCAACTTCACCATTATTTTACAGGCTCAGAGAAGGGAAGAAATGTGACCAAAACCACACAGCAAATGAGTAGAGACGATGAGAGAAAAGGCCATGATTTTCAGTCCTTATTCTAATTTCTTTGATGTAATACTATACTGACTTACAGTGTCCAATGTGAAATGTGACCTTTAAGACTCAATATTTGGCTAAGGGTTTGCTTATAGTTGGTTTTTCTTAAAGATTCATTAATAGATGGACAGATAGATGGATAGAATGGATGGACAGATGGTTAATTCCTTAGTTCTCTAAACCTTTTTATCTAAAGGTCTGATTTGTGTAAATAAAACTTCCAGAGTCCGATGCAATCCGAAAATGTTGAAAACATAAGATGGTAAGATGTTTTCCATGACTGCGCCTGCTATGCTTGGGTTCTGCAGAGCACCTTCAGACACCCCAAAAAAGGCAAGGTGGTCTCTTTGTCCAACACTCAGCTGACCACAGTTACACGGCTTTCAGCCACACAGGGACATGAAAGAGTGTTTTGAGGCACTTCCCACTACTTGGGGACAAGGAGACAACCACATGTCCAAACAGGTAAAGATGAAGTTATATCTCATTGGCCTGTGGCCCGCCGGAGAACATCAGCTCTCTGTGAGGCATGGCGTGGAATGACCAAAATGAGGAAGAGAGGCAGGAGAGTTGGTTTCCAAACAGTAAATGAATTCAGTTCAGTGGACCGTTCCTCTCCTTCCTCCCCCTCTTCCTCCTCCCCTTTTTCCTCCTCTGGTGGTAAAATATGCATAATGTAAAATTTACTATTTTAAGTACTTTAAAGAATTCAGTTACATTAATTATATTCTAAATGCTGTGCAACTATCACCACTATTTCCAAACTTTTTCAACACCTCAAGTAGAAACTCTGCATTGAGTAATAATTCCCCAATCCCGTAACCTCTAATCTGCTTTCTGTCTCAATGACTTTATCTTAGATATTTCATCTAGTTCAGCTCATACAATATTTGTCTTTCATGGATGAAGGACTATATTTTTAACTATAGAAATTTCACACATACATACATATATTATGTATTTGATTGCATATATAAAGCAGTATATGAATTTATAGTAAAAGTCTCAGATTTGCCTTATCCATTTTTCCTCTACTGTTCCAGATTAACCACAGGCAACAGTATAGATGGTTCTCTCTATGTGTTTTCTAGGCCTGAACATTTAAGTTATAGTGACTTCTAGAATAGCACTGGAATCAGACTACTTGGACATACGACACTGGGAAAGTTATATAGCCCCCTCTAGGCCTCCATTTCTGCATTTGTAAAATGCATTGATAGCATCACTCTCTTAGAATTGTATTCATGAAAGGAGTGAGGGTGTTCAAAGCACTTATCAGAGGGCCAGGCAAAGAGCAGTCACACGTTAAATGATAGCTGTGTAACTACGTACCTTTAGGTTTTAAAAGCGAAAAAGTGATCACATTATTCATGCTGCTCTACAACTTGCTTTAAAAAATTTCTTCCTCATTAGCACACACACCTGCCCCATCCTTTCTTAAGTGCCGTACAGTACCAAAGGGCTACAGTTTGTTCACATACATGTCCTGCTGAATTTTTATGAATGTCATGGAACCAGCACTGCTTTTAGGGGAGGAAACAAGCCCGGGGCCCTAAAAATAATGATGACAAGGAGATGATTCATTTAATGAATTGCAGCCGTGTTCCTTGCATTGTGTCTGTGGCTTTCTGTGCTTTGTCTCTGGACTGCATTGGCTTATCCTGCCTCTCTTGAAACAACCTCAAGGGTAAGGCACTCTGTCCCCTACCTACATGCGGGTAAGCGGTCTTTGGCACTTTGGTAAATCCCACACTCCAGCAGCCATTTACTGCACCACAGACCAGTCCTCATTGAGACCCACCAGTCTTGGATTACTCAGATTCTTTTGCCAAGGTTCAGCTGAGGGGTGAGGTAGGACGGATGAAGGAAGGTGGAGGTGGCCTGTGAGTGGACATTTGAGACATGTGCATGGAAAGATAACTAGCTGAGAAACTGGTGTCAGGACCCATCAGAGAAATGTCCAAAAGAAAGACGGTAGATCGTTTATTTACTTGTTTGTTTACTTACCTTCTGGTTTCAGAGCTGAAACTGGAAGCTGCGTCTTTTCTTTTTAAATGAATGAGATTTTACCAAGATGCACAACATAGGAGATGAAAGGCGAGCACTCTTTAAAGCCACCTACTATCTTCCAGGACACCAGTGTGAAAGAAAGGGCAGGGTCTTTGCCAAGAGAAGAATTTGGATCATAGCTTCCTAACAGTCCAGACAAGAAGCTACTCATGCTGTATGCAAAGAAACTGAAGCAAGGACAGTTCAATAGCCCTCAGGGCCCCAAGGAGATCCTATCTAGGGAGGATAGGAAAAAGAACATTTCTCAGGAAATCTCAACAATCAGGATCCAGTTCCTGCCCTGCTGTCCTCCTGCCCCCAAAGAGCAGCTGTCAGGCCCCTAGGTTGCCTGGGTGTTGTCCTGACTATTGTTAAGGATAGTCATATATTCTGGGACTAGGATGCCTATACTTAAGTAACTCACCAGTCCTTAAAATACAGGGAAGCAAAAACTAATTGCTGTCTTACTTTCCTGATATTAAGTATTGAATTTAGATATTGATATCTAATTCAAACTCTTGACCTATAATATAGTTGCATCTGCCAGTTTTAAAGTTTATATGCTTTATGTACTGCCCATGAAACTCTAGTAAACAGAGGGACTCTGGATATATGGTGACATTTTCTAGGAATAGCCCAGTTCCTAGGAAAAGGAATTTTCCCAGAGGCCCCTTGTCAAGAATTGATCTTTTTATTGCCTGGAATTCCATTTAGCCTCTCTTAAAAATTCTTCCCAGTCTTCCCAGCCATATTTAAGTCCCAGAAACTCCATGAAACTTTCTCATCTACTCCAGCCCAAGGATCTTTTCTTTGAAGAAATTCCTACCAAAGCTGTATTACGGCAATGCTGTGGGGCATTTCCCATTCCTTTCATTGGTAATAGTCTTTTAGACTATAAGTGCCTTGGAAATAATTATAGTTTATCATTTTTCTTCTGTATCCATTTCTAGTTTTAGAATCATCCCGAGTGCATAGACTGGGCTCAGAAAATATTTACAGGTTGTAATCCAGAGTCAGTAATGGAAAAATCTCCACTCGGGAGAAGAAAAACAATGTCCACTTTCCATTTTTCCTTTTTTTTTTTTTCTTAACTTAATAATGAAGTCTTTGAGCAAATGCTTTATTTTTACAAAGGAACCTTAATCTGGTGACGGTAGTTTCAAGAAATGTTATTTGATATTTGGCTATCACAGTATTTGTCTCAATTGTTACAAACCGTGACTTAAAACAGGACACTTTGTAAACACAGGTTTATGTATAATCTCTTAACAGAATCCCTTGAAGACAGCAAATGCAGAGACTAGTAAACTTCAGATAAGGAAACTGAGGCAAGAAGAGAAATGAACAAGCTAAAGTAGTATTTAGTAGAAGTTATTTGTGGGGAAGAAAAGGTTTGTATAGTCACAGGAGGCTTGGGAGACCATCCTGACACACTTTTTGGTGTAACTTCATCACAAGATTTCTCAGTGCTATCAATGTGGTACCACTCTCTAAGAACAGAAGTTCAGTCTGCACCATTTCTCAAACTTAGTGAAGCCCTCATCACCTGAACCCTTTCTCTGGGAAACATCTCTGGGTCTATTATTCTCCAAGTTATATTTTTTGGACCTCTCCTAATTCAACCCTCTCTCATCTGGTCACTTATTTGGTACAAAGTCCTCCCAGTGAGGCCTTTAGACTAAACAGAAGCTTCCTAGCTTTCCATTAAACAGGAAAAACGCCAGTTCTCATCCATTCCACACCCACCTTCCAAGTCTGCAGAATCCTTTATTGCAATAACAACCACATTGTCAAAAGACCTCTCTACAGCTAAAGTATCTCTTCTACTGTTTATTTTCCAAGTTGATTATATGATGTCACAAGAAATCCTACCCTTCAGTCATGTACATATGGTAAATATGCTATTATGAAGTTGCTATACAATGATCCAGTTAGCATATAAGATAGATGGTTAGGGCTGCCAAAAACGAAACTCTCATGTTCTGAGAACCCGACCCCAAGGATAGAATGGGCAAAGTGGGTGGCTAGGAACTGACAGTAAAACATATAGAAAAAGCCTATGATTTCCTACTGAATTGAAAGTAAGTTTGTGCTACTGTGGTAATGCCAAAAGCAAAAATTAAGATTTCAGGCTAAGTTGACAGGCGAAGACAGGCAGAGGTCAAATAATGTTCTCAGGATCACTGCAAGTATGTTAGGGTAATAAGAGGGAGGTGTCCATTCTATGCTTGTCAGACCACTGATTCAGAGTTCTGTGATTAGTTATGAGTCCTATATTCTAAGATGTCAAATGATAAGTGGTAAAGTATGGAGAGGAAAGTGGGGGCAATAAAGAGAGATTGTGCAAGAGGCATAAGCACATCTTACATTTAGACATCTGCAAGATTGTCGTGGGAGCTGCCTTCTAACCTTAGTTCTAAGTACAAGGTCAGTGGATGGAAGTTTAGACAGCCAGATTTTGACTGCACATAAAATATTACTGATGGTCAGAATCACTGGTAATGAACTGCCTCTTGCCTTCTCAAACATCTCACCAGGAAGGACGTTAAACAGAGACTGGGAAACTCCTTGGGCTCTACATTTTAAAACAGTTGCAAGTATAGGGAAAAGACAGAACCAAAGCCACTAGCAACATGTTTAAGGTCCACTGTACAACTTTTTCCAGCCCTTCCCGCAAAGGTATATAAGGTATATGCCCTGAAAATGTTTTCCAAGGCCCTGTTCCGTTAGGGTGGAAATACATACCTGGATCCCCTCATTCTTGTGTGCCCTGGATCAAAGCAGATCTCCCCAAGATCCAACTGTGTTCCAACTCTGAAATTCTTTAGAGACTATATGATATACTTCTTTTTGCCAGCTTCTCACAAGATCAACTAGTCGTAAGTTTAAGGAACCCCTTCCCATCTCTGAACCTCAGATCGCAACTCTATGAACCAAGAACATTGAACTAGACGTACCTGAGATCTTCCCTGGGCTGATATTTTATGATTGCACAGACATATGTGCCTCAGAGCTGGAGGAGAGCTGGGGAATCCATTCCTTTAGCTAAAACAGCTCAACTCTAGGAATCCTCCATTGAACAATAAACGTTTTTCATTCATTCTCAGTTAATAACACCTGAACACAGATTAGTTTTTTGGTGGATAGTAAGGACTGAAGGAAACAAAACACATTCAGGGAAATTTAAGAAGGAAAGGTAGAAGGATGGATTGGGGCCTGGAGAGTTGGCCTGTGAGCTGGGAGGAACAATGGATAGGCTAGGAGGACTGGGAAGAAGAACACTCCCCAGTCAATCCCAGCAAGGCCTCCAAACACACCAGAGAGGAAGTGAATAGAAAAAGGCACATTCCCAAAGCTTTTCCTAACAGCTACTGGTGGCTACCTCCTCTAATAACCATTTCTCAATGGTTGAGGTCCACCACCTGGTGCCACTATCACCTGTATTCAATTCTATTGTTTTTTTCTTAGCCTCAGTTTCTCTAGCTGGGCTAGGTGGTCACTTATAATCAGTTCCTACTCTCTATAATTCTTGCATATGATGATGAAGAAAATTTTGGAATTTGGAGTTCTACAAGAAAGATCGTGAAATGGATTCTCTTTATCGGTTGACCATCTACTTCCTCCAAGAAACTCTGGATTCACCTGTCGCCCACTGGTTCTGAGCCTCTAGGGACCTAACTATTCTGAGGTGCTACCTAGGAGCTGACGTGTAGATGGCACCCAAACACACTGCTACCCACAGATTCCTCTGTATCTTATTGTGCCTGAGTTCTGGGCTGGCGGGAGATGTCGGGGGAAATTAGTACATATCCAGAAGCAGTATTCTGCTAGTGAGGGAATGGGCTGGTGGAAGATGCACCTCAGTTTCACAGCCCTTTAGGGCCTTCTCAGAGAGGTTTCTTGGAAGCCTCCCAGAGGGATTGAGCCTACTGATCCCCAGCAGTACACACCCTCGACTGCCTTCACATTCTCACCATGTTCTTGGAATCACCCTTCAAATAAATTACTCGTGCACAAATTCCTATCCAGAGGACTGCTTTTAGAAGGACCACAAGTTCACACACCCTTTAAACTCTGTGTCTGCCATCTTGGTCCCCATGGGTGCAGCTACAGTGCTGAGTCTCCCTCCGTGTGACTTTAAGGGAACACAATGGCAGGGACCAAGTGGAAGTTGCTGTGAAAACCATCGCCCTGGGCACCGTGTTCATCCCTCCCACCCCAACCCATGCATTCATCTCTGTCTTCTTTTTCAAATTTGATTTTAAATATTTACAGCACCATACATCTTCCCCACCAGATATTACTAATGAACTGTTATTGTCTGCAAAACCTACCGGATGAGTGATGGCCAACTTAAAAAGAGCATCAATGTTTTATTCGTAAAATAGAACCTGGAAACAGAAAATGCTTACACATTTTAGGCCTTTCATCATTATTATTATTGATCCTCTAGTAGAGAGTAGGCACTCTGGCCATTAGCAAAATCAAGCAGAACAGAGGATTTTGTGTGGTACCAGTAAAACTATAAATATAAATATGTAAATATGTACATATCTTTAAATTAATAAGGCAAATTTCAAGAAATTGTATATTTTCAACTTGCAAATTTCAAGAAAGAGGTGGAGTGTCACATGCCTTTTTGGAAGCACAGATCTGATTGATAAAGTGAGAACTGCATATCCCAGACTGTTCCGCCAGGTGGAAGGTGGGGTCATTCCCATTTTCTAATATCTGGGTTGAAATGAGATGTCAGAGAGCCTAGTGGGCACTGCCATCAGCATCCTAGAGTTGACTTACTTCCCATCCACTTCAGCCCTACCTTCCTTCTCTTACTGCCTGTTCACCGCCACAAGCCCCCACTGGAGGCCACTCTGCTCATGACAGGTGGCTGGAGTCGGCAGCATGAGTGCTTCATGGCGATTGCATTCCGAGAGCCACATGAATCACAGCTCAAACTCCACTGGCGTTACCAGCTGTGCGACCTTTGGCACATTAGTTACCCTTGCTGGACCTTGTATGTGGACAAAAGGACAAAACAATCATCAACAGCATGCTCACTATGAAAGCTGGTACCTCGCAAGACAGTGTGGATGGCTGTCCCATGCCCAGTAGGCAGTAAATGAGCATGGTCTCAACCTGCAAACTTGCTGTGGCTATGTGAAGACCTGCATCTTTATTTCATTTATGTATTTCTGTATTTATTTATTGCAGTGCTAGAGAATGAATCCAGGGCTTGATACATCCTAGGCAAGTACTCTACCACTGAGCTGCACCTCCAGCCCAATACTTGCATTTTTAAATGCTTTCTCTTTGCCCAATGAGTCTCCTAATTCCAACTGTTCCAGTTTAGGTGAGATTGTGAGATTTAAGTGAGTTAGAAGCTCTTACTACCATCCCTTTCTGGGGGATGGGGAGCAGCTGTGCACCCCGGTTCACCATGCAGTCTCATTAGAGTGGGGGCCGCACAGCATCTCCAGACTCCATCCTGCCAAGGTGGACTCTGGAGGGGGAGACCATACTGAGAAATGGAAGCAGTGGATACAAAAGTGGGAGTCAAGCACCTGGGTTCCCAACTCAGACCCACCACTGAGGGCTCTAGGGATAACTGTAGGCCAGGACTTCAAGCATGTGTACCAGTACCTGTAATCTAGAAGTCCTGAGCTGGAAACCTGAAACTACCATTCTATTACCTGTGTATTTGAGGGGAAATGATTTGTTCTTTCTGGGCCTGTTTCCTCATCTGGAAACCAGTAAGTTCGAAGCTGTTTAACAGTTCAGTGAGCCAAGCACATAGAAAGTATTCTGCACAGAACCAGACTTAGGTAGTGCTCAGAAAACACTGGTGATTCTTGTTTGAATCTTAGTCTCACCCGTGAAATAAGATGATCTCTCTTTCCTCTGCCCACATTACAGGCCTGCAGAGGAACTCCTGATAGGGTGAAATTATATTGTAGGCCCAAGCAGGACATTTTGCTATTTCTGTATCTGATTCTTTTTTCTGAGGGGGTGAGGGAATGCCAGGGATGTATCTGATTCTTGATGACCATCTGAAAGTGTGTGCTCAAACTGACACTGTTTACTCACAATAAAAAAAGAACATGTGATATTATTGCACTTAACCCAAGGAGGTCATTGCCCAAGTTACAGGAAATGATCACCAAACTCTTTGCTCAGGGGGGAGCTGATGACTCCCTATTCTTCTATTTCAGTTGCAAATTTCCAAAATAAGAGACCCAGTCCTCTCCAGAAGGGAAAGACTCCAGCTAGACCTGAAGCACAGCAAAGTAGGAAGTGAGGCATCCTGGAAAGGGGACAATTTTCTGCTGGGGTACTGTAGGAAAGTCATGTGTATCCTTCTTTCCAGGTCAAGTTGCTTATAAAGCAGAAGGTTGAATATTTACTGGCTTCTCTCAGCAACTGAGAAATTTTCTACTCTTCCCTGATTCCTTCTAGGGATGACTTGCATACCTCTGAGGGGAAAAGATTAAGTTATTTATCTCCATGTTTCTTAAAACACAGAGCACAATATCTGGCCAATATGCATAAAATAACTGTTTGTTGACAGAAGGAATGCACATATGTATGCAAGAGACACAGAAGAATGGATGGATGGAATCTCTGTGTACCAGGCAGGGAACACTGAAAATAAGAACATTTGTATCCTAGAGTATATCATATACATCTGAATTGCCAATCATTTACTAGCATAACCATAATTTCCTTACAGTATTTTGCTTCAGAAGATGTACAAGCTCTATTGGTGCCACTATTGGTGCTATATTCAGCAACTATAATGCTTCCATGTCCTCTCTAATTCATAAGGCCATGCAGGGGCCAAGAATCAAGGACAGAATCAGATGCTGGAGGTGGGGACAAGGAGCACAATGTGAGTTGGATTCTATCACTGTCCAGCCCCAACCCACATGGCTGCCTGTCCTTTCTACTGCAGAAATGACATTTGTATTACATCTGTATTGGTACTGGATTTCTAGGTTGGGGAGGGGTCAGAAAAATCAATTCTCCTTCAAGACGGAAAATTGAAAGAACAATGTGAGCTTTGAAAGGAGAGGCTTGAGAGAGGGACTATAGTCTTATGTGACTTTCCTGTTGTAGCTGTGTCTCCATTAGACTACAGGACCCACTTCCTCTCTTCATTATTCTCACCAAGTTTTGGTTCTGTCGATTCTCATTTGCAGCAAAGGACGCTTGGTTGCCCCAAGAACAACTCTTCCTACTCATCTGTGGAGTTCAAAGTGCCTTGAATGAGCAAGCTACTGGTGCTCTTTTCTCACTGGGAAAAAAATGAGTAAATCTCGTCCTTAAAGATATTTGACTTTACACATTGTATACACCAATCCATCCCTTTATTCAGACACATCTGTCCAAAATCAACTGTGCATACCCCTTCTCTGGGAGCTAGAGAAACCAAGTTTCCAGTAAAGCAAATTATGGAGGTCATGAGGGGTACGTTTTCTCGTGAGGTGCACCATGCCTCTGGGAGATGGATAACCGGCATCTAGAACTCAACAGTGAGTTAAGAAGTCAAAGTCTCAGGCTGCTCCCCAAAATATCCCCATGTACCAGCCACCTTGGTAAACAGACACAAGGTTTTCCACAGTTCCTTTGGGGTTTAACTCTCATGGGTCTCCGGTTACAAATCACCAAGGAAATCTTAACCGAGTAGCAGTGCACAGAGAGTTAATTGAGTCATTTGTTCCCAGAATGTCAGCTTTTGCTGCTATTTCTATTCTGAACACTGACTCATACTGTTAATTTAAACTGTGAGTGTAACCGTGGAGATTTCATTACCTTTGGCATTCTTTTTTGTCCTAGAAAATCTAATTTCAGAGCAGAGAAGGGAAAGTAAGAAATACTTCCATTCCCTGCACTCAAATCCTTCACATACACAGAAGTTTCCATTGGTCCACTGGAAGAAATCATCACTGATATGATTTTCTACCCTGGTACTTAATGACACAAGAAAGGTGTATCTCTGGGAGATGAACACTGATGTGCTACTCCTGCCAAGGAAGCCACAAGAGCAGACTCTGTGCCAACCTTGACTCTGAGCTGCAGTTTCCCACTATCTAAGGGAAGAGAGGAAAACCAGGTAGTTTCTTTTGGAGCTGGCTTGTTAAAGGCACCTAACAGCTTTGATTTGACATTCCAAAAAGACCACTTCATGTTAGCAATTTTGCAAGCATGCTCTAGTTTACTCCTTTGTCAAGTCTTTCAAAAAATATTTACTGAGCACCTCTATTGGTACCATGGAGTGGCTAGATGCCTGAGAGGCAGCAGATTATATTAGTTGAGATTATAGCACCTAGTGTCAGAAGACTTACATCTGAATCCTGGGTTCATATCGCTTACTAGCTATATGAATTTAGAAAAGGTCTGCCCTTTAGTTTTCTTATCTATGCAATGTGGCCATAACTACCTACCTCATAAGGTCCTCCACTCTTCTTGCCCTGTAGAGATCCATTCGAAGCACTCCAAATATGAGGAGCAGTTGCTAACTGAGATTATATGTTCTGCATCAAACTCTTCCACATAAAGGTCAAAGTTAGATTGCTTTCAACAGAAAACTAAATGAGGCTCTTACACCTTGAAGGAATTGGCCAGTAGTCACAGAGGAGGGAAACAGGAAGGGAGAGACAGTGGGTAGTCTTGAGTTGGAGACTGACTCTCTGCCAGATGTTTCTGCCCTCTGCAGACAGAGCATACCAGGAGGATCACATTCTGTTCCACCCTCTACCAGCAAGACCTTGACTACCCTGTAATACGAGGGCCAATGACATTAACTAATAAGGTCCACTGGTGAAATAATAACCACAATGGCACCTTGGTTCACAAACATCATTTTTTCCACAATTCTGGAAAAGATAGCCATGTTTGTGTGGGAAAGATGGCCATGATTGGGTCCATTATCTGATGCAGAGTTGGCAAACAAAAACAAAATTTTGCCAAACACTTGTTCGTGAACCAAATTATTCCCAAACAAAAGCATTCATGAACCGAGGTACCATTGTACTAAAATTTTGCAGCATTGTTGTGCTTTTGATATGAGATCTAAGAAAATTTTGCTTAACCTAAAGTCATAAAGATTTACTCCTCCGTTCTCTTCTAGGAGTTTCATAGTTTTCACACTTAGGTTTAGGGTTATCATACATGCCCAAATTGAGGTAAGTTTTGAATATGGTATGAATAAAGCTTTTTTACATCATTTTATTACATGTGAATATAGCTTTTCGAGCACGACTCAGTGAAAAGATTATTGTTTTCTCATTGAATTGCATGGGCAACCTGATCAAAAATCAATTCATTGAAATGTGAATGTTTCCTTTTTAAGATTTTATATGTTTAGCTTTATTAAAGTATGATTGCAAAATGTGACATCATAATACATGGAATGATTACAAGCTAATTAACATATTAATTCAAATAGTTACCTTTCTTGTGATGAAAACAATATCTATGCTCTTAAGAAATTTCAAGTACAACATACACTATAACTATAGCCACCACGCTATACATTGCATATCTAGACATTTACTTTCTTATAACTGAAGATTGGTACCCTGTGACCTGAATCTTCCCATTTCTCTCACTCCTCAGCCTCTGGTTGTTTGTTTGTTTTGTTTATTTGTTTGTTTGTTCGTTCATTTTGGTGCCTGGGATCGAACTCGGGGCCTTGTACTTTCTAGGCAAGTGAGCTACCACTGAGCTAAATCCCCAGCCCCTCCTCAGCCCCTGGTAACCACAATTCTACTGTGTTTTTATGAATCTGACATTTCTAAATTAAACATGTAAGTAAGGTCATGAACCACTTCTGTGTTTATTTTACTTAACAGAGTATCTTCCAAGTTCATGCATATTGTCTTAAATGGATTTCATTCTGTTTTAAGACTAAATAATACTGTATTGTTTATATTTACCTATTTTCTGAGAAACCTGCTGTTAGCTTTTGGGAAGTTTCCTTGTATGGATTAGCCTGTTTTCTCTTCGGCTTTCTCTTGGGTCGTTTATTTTGTTTTGTTTATTTTTTGCATTTGTTTTGTTTATTTTTTGCTTTTGTTTTTGAATTACATCTCCAGCCCTTCTTGATTTTTTTTGGGGGGGTGGGTAGGGGATAGGGTGTCACTAAATTGGTATGTTGCCTAGGCTGGGATTAAATTTGCAACCAGCCTATCTCAGCCTCTCAGAGTGCTGGAATTACAGGTATATACCTCCCACATCTGGCTGTTTGCTTTGATTTGTAATAGTTTGAGTATAATATATTTCAGTGGATTCACTGTCTAGAAACTTGTTTAGAAGCTTTTGAACTTCATATAGCTAGATTTCATTGGTTGTCCCACATTTAGAAAGTTTCTTTAAATAAGCTTTCTGCCTCTTTTTAATCTTTCTTCTTCTTTAACCCACATAATGCATATTAGTATAGTAAAACCTTCGTGTGTGAGCAAAATTTGTTCTGGAAATATGCTTGTAATCCAAAGCACTTGTACATCAAAGAGAATTTCCTCCATAAGAAATAATGGGAACTCAGATTTGTTCCACAATCCAAAAGTATTCATATGAAATTCAACTCGATACTGCAATGTAACACAAAACAATAAAGAAAATACAAAATACAAAGAAAAAATGAACAAATTAACATGCACTTACTTCTGAAAACCTTCGTGGCTGATGTGAGGGAAACAAGAGAGTGGAGGGTTATTGTGCCGGACGACTTTCACTATCGCTAAAGGAATCATTGCTATCTACTGGCTCATGGAATCTTTTTCTATTCATGCAACTTTAACAAGGAACCTATTCAGTGACGCTTATTTTTGCCACTTTTTGAGGATTTCATGGAAATGAGACATGCATTGTCATCAAACAGATTCATCACTCACACCGCTATAGCCTTATTTGGGTGGTGTTTTCTACAAGATTTTGCAGCGTTTCCCACATTTTACACTTCTCCCTAATCTTCAGGATTTCTCTGCCTTTTTCTCCTTCTACTTTGCAGAAATGATCTCATCTAGAACCTCTTGCTGTTGGGAGATGATCACCCACAATCCCAGACAGAGAGAGAGAGAAGGGAGAGAGAAAGAGAGAGAGAGAGAGAGAGAGAGAGGAACCATTGGCTCAGCCAGGATCATGTGACATTCAGTCTCACCTACTACTCGTGTCTCAAGACATCATTTATGTATTAAGTTAAAATTTACTAGAAATGTTTGCTTGTCCTGTTCAAATGGGAAGGTGAACAAGGGAGAGGGAAGGGGAAAGGAATGGAGGGACAAAAGAAATAAGGAATAGAAGGAAAAAAATAGAAACAAACAAAAAATGGAAACAATTTTTGTAAAATTGTTTTTACAAAAAAACAATTTTGTAAATAAGGAGGGTGGAGGGGATGAAGAGGGGGAGGGGAATTGGAAAAAAGAAGCAGCAAGATATATCATGTACAGGTACAAATTCCCTATGATGAATATTATTACTATGTGCATCTAAAATGTACCATCAAAATAAAATCTAAAAAAAAAAAAATGAAATGTTGGCTTGTATTGCAGAAGAGTCATAGAACAAGTTAGTCTCAATCCAAGGTTCTACTGTACTTGAATAGTGTCCATAAATCCCACAGGTTTTCTTCATATTTTTGTTTTGCTTCTCTTCCAATTGGGCAATTTCAAATGATCTGTCTTTGAGTTCTACAGTTCTTTCTTCTCAATTGTGTCTGGAGTCAAGGTTCTCTATTTTCCTTTTTCATTTCTTTGTGTTCTTCAGTTCCAGAATTTTGGTTTGATCGTTTTTTGTGGTTCTTCTCTTTATTAAACTTCCCATTTTATTCATGTATTAATTTCCTTATTTTGTTGAGCTATCTACTCTGTGTTCTCTTGACACTTGTAGTACATCAAGAGATGGAGGGAGTGGAGGAAGGGTGGGAGGAGAAGGGGACATAAAATAGAATGAAGATGTCTTATGCACATGTACCAAATACCCAAAATGAAAGTAGTCATTGTGTATCACAAACATATACTAGTAAATAAAGTTTAAAAATCATTATGTTGAGTTATTTGTCAGAGAGTTTGTGGATTTCCAGTTCTGCGGGGGGCGTGCAGGCCCCAGCCACAGGAGGAGGGTGTGCCTGAGACACAGAGAGATTTGGGGATGCCTGTGGATGAGCCGAGGGGCTCAACAGGCAAGATGCCCAAAGAGGCTCATGGGCAATAGGAGCCAAAGCCCTCTGATGAGTCCTCAGCTCTGGTTTCTTGAGTTTCTGCCTCTCTCCTCTGCTCCCAGCTTTTCCCAACCTCTAAACACCAATGGTTTCAGTATTCTGAGGCTGGGGACAGAAAAAAGTGGGCCTTTGAGACAGTGTCCTGCAGAGCTGAGCAAGCCAGGTGCTCCCTGACAAGGCTCTCACTGGCCCCCAGGGGAGACACTCCAGCCAAAGTGGTCTCCTCTGGCACTGACCTTGCTTCCCTGGGAAACAGGTGGTGCAGATAAAGGTAAGCTATTCTTCTTACACTCGTCAGTGTATTTTCTTGAACTTTTTTTCCTCCAGTGGTTTATTGGGACTACTCTACTGGACTCCTGGGCTTTTACAAAGGTGCTCTTGCCTGTGGGTAATTGTCAAAACCGATGATTCTCTAGAAAGACAGTGGTGGAAAACCTTTATCCCACCAGCTTGCTGATGTGACTTTATTGGTAAAAGTCATTTTTCTACCCACAGCAATCCTGGGACGTGAGCATCGTTATTGTTCTTACACTTAACAGATAGGGTAAGGGATCTGTCCTAGGCTAACTAGCCGGAACAATGTGAATGCGGAATTAGAACTCAAGCATGTGTCACTACAGAGCCTCCTGCAGTCTGGGATATCACAGTGGCCCCAGTTCTGCCCACTCATCAGATGAACAGACCTGTGCTTGATTGCTTTCATAACAGAATCCCTTCACATGCTTTGCAGGTAGGAGAGTTCAGCATATCAATTCTTCAAGGCACTTAATGCTCCAGAGATATTCAAATGTTGATGAGACCTTGCAAAGTGTTTAAGAATGTTCACAAGAGCATCACTGATCTCAGAGTTAGCCCTTGGCTGCGTTTATTTGTTCAGTTCCAACAGAAATAAGAGCCAAAAGCGTTTCAGGAGCAGAAAGCTCTCCCCATAGGTGCCCACCCCCAGGTTAACGACACACAAATCTTTAAGCCAACACTTTCAAGGACTTCTCTTCTTGATTTACTATTTGAAAAATCAAAATATTGTAAACTTTCAAAGGTTCCTTTTCCAATGACAAGCAAGGAGATTAATGGATTGGTTTTTTACTGTTTATTTTGTTTTGGTTGAGATCTAAGGGTTATTTTACATTCCTGATAAATTCCAAGTTGCCCTCCAAGCTCTGATCTGACAAGTAACCAATTTTTGAGTCTGGTTGGGCTTATCCAGGATATAACTACAGATTGTTCATTGTCAGAGAAAAGATTTTTGCCCCTAGAATTATATATGTATATATCTCAGAGGATTCTTAGAGGAGAAATGATCAATGAGAGGGCTGTATGCTCATTCACAAATGTCAGTGCACCCTTTCTTTCCAGCTGACTGCTCGGTTTTCTGAAAGTTTTAAAAGAAAAAAAAAACTTATTATAAGTTCTCATCATGCTTGGAATGGGGTTAAACAGGAGCCATAAAAAGATACTGATAGACACTAAGTTCCCAAAGGTCTGTGGCATTCCTTTTTCTGTGCTCGGATTATTATTACGGATCTACACCCCTTAATTTCCTATAAAACATAAAAGTATAATTTTTTCATCACTGAAACATAGCTACCTATTGTCACATTGTATTAGTTCATCAGAGCAGTTCTCATCCATGTTAGGGAGGTTCTAATGACATGACTCCCCTATGGCGACTCTGTAGAATCTCCCTACCAGGATTTATACAGACTTCTTTAGGACTACACAGTTCTCTCCCAGAACGGAAAATAAAAGATTCTACTGAAGAGAGCTGCTTGGCCCTCCTAACCTCAGAGGGCCAAGAACTAAGTCTCTTGCTCACCATTGTGTCTCCCAAACACTATTACATGTGACCTTAGTAGATACTCAAAAATATCGATTCAATTTAGGAATGCGACCACTGAGAAAATACCTGGAACTGAACTGCTGAACCAGATGTCAAAAGGTAATCACTGTTTGCTTCATTGTCATGCGTGAGAGAAATTCATGTTTGGGTTCCAGAAGAGTCTCTTTGTTTCTCAATTAAATGGAAATAACAAACACAGTACAAATTCCCAATACTTATGGAACCACGAATTCCACACCCCCAAAGAACCTTTCTTTCATAATGTTTACCCAGAATTCTACTGGTATCACGTTTGTTAAGACCCTTTCACAGCACAGTTCCAAGAAGTTATGGAGTGAAACAAGGCACACAGACACCAAGGCCCTGCCCCGTTAAGGTAGTGGGTCGGCAGCATCGGGCAACTTGCCTCTTTCTCTTCTCCCAGGGAAGATACTGGAGTTGGGGAGGGAACACATAGTGTCAAGGTATCAGCCACACAGAAGTGGAGCAATAAGATTGATGTCTAGTCCTACCCATTTTCTGGTCAGGCAATGTCCTCTGAGATGCTACCTCACTTCTTGCCTTTAGCCATCATTCCACACCGGTCTCCAGTTTCCCTTCAACGCATTGCCTTTTCAGGCTGGACGGCTCCCAAGCTATTTCAGAGATGCACTTAACATCATGGGGGTTTATTTTGCTTCTCCCACATGACCATTTCTACAAGCCTGTTCCTGGCCCCTCCCTTGGTCATCTGAATCCTCCACTCTGAATCTTCCTTGTTCTTGACCCCCATCTCCAGCCTAAGGAAACTTTGGAAGCATTTTTTAATGGAAAAGCTAATTCAAAGTGTTTCATCTTAGCTCTTTTTGAAGCCAAGATAACCTAGCTCCTTGAATTAGGTGTGTGACAAGGAAGGAATAGGAGAAAATTGTAGGCAAAATGTTTTGTGAAGACAGCTGCAGTAATCCTTTCTGTCCCTTTTCTCTGCTCCTTTGTTATGTGACTTTGCTGCTCCTCCAGCAAGAGGCGAAGTCTGTTTCACTTCTCTCTGACTCTGGGCTGTCCTTGTCTTACTTTGACCTACAGACGGTAGAGTTATTGATATGTGTGACTCTCAGAGTGAGGCTGCCAATGTCCTTGCAGCCTTCCCAAGCATCCCCTTGCCGTGTGGTTTCAAGGTCGGGAAGAGCCCAGGTCTGTCTAAAGAAGAGAGGACACATGGAGAGAGAGGCTCAGCGACAGCCAGGACCAATTCCCTGACGTGGTGTGGGGCCACTTTGGCTTCTCCCAATTCGAACCATCAAATCACTGATGATACAGACTCCAGGCAAGAGCAGCAGAATAACCTACCTCTGAACCCAGCCCAACTGCTGACTCACTGAATCTTAAAGTAAAACTATAGTTACTTTAAGTCATTAAGAGGTAGAGCAAGTTGTTATGAGTCAGGAAACTGATACAGATATAAACACCAGGAAGCGAACAGTCAAGTAGTGTCTCCATGTATTACTGTAGTACACTCATGACTTAAGTTTAATGCCCAAAGTTTTCAGCATCAGATTGTCTGCCAGGAAATTTCACAGCATTTAGATGTGGGCGTTTCTCCAAGAATACTGGGACAAAAGACAGAGATATTACAAGGATGACCTCTTGGTATTAGCGTAAGTCCCAGGAGAAGTGTAGGGAATGATGATCAACTCTGCAAGAATTTATTGATGCCTCTATGTTGTGTCGATGCCCATGGTATGGAAACACCAAAATAATCCCATCCATCAAAAAGTCTGCAATCTAGTTGGCAGGGAAAAATTAGGACAACATACTTAAACCAATTTTTCCTCAAAACCAGAGTTATGGGGCTGGGGATTTAGCTCAGTGGTTAGAGGGCTCGCCTTGCAAGCACAAGGCCCTGAGTTCGGTCCCCAGCACCAAAAAAAAAAAACAGAGTTATATCTTCGAAGTTAATGCTGAGCGTCTGCCTTCATTTTAAGCACTGTCTCTCCTGACATTTGTGTTATATTACTGTAGCTCCCAGAGAATAAAGCTACCAGCACAAAGCATTTATGACACACTGATTTAAATATCTCCAATAATTTATTTCCTGTGTAACTTCTATTGATCCTGAAGATTCTTATGTGATCTGTGTGTTAGGTCTGCACTTGCTTGGTGATATTGATCGAGTAGATTCCTTTGTGCAAAGCTACATTGATTAGTTTCCTGACATGCTGTTAAGGCCACTTGCAAAGCTGTCACTCATGATACTTGTAGTCAGAAGAGTGAGACTCACCCATAATGTCTTTCTGAAGGGAGACTGAATAGAAGATAGATGAATACAGACTACCTTCTCTGTGCTAGCTAAACACCTAGTGATCCATCTCCTAGCTCCTTTTTCCATGGTGAGAAAATTAATATTCAGGCAGCAAACATTCTCCACTGTCCTGGGAAAACCCACCTGAAACACACAAGGCTAAGGGGAGACGGCACTGGTCATTTTAGCAGCCTGGTTCAACTACACCCCTGGCAGAGCCATTCTCTGCTCCTCTTCTGCAGAATGGCAACTGCAAAATTAAATAAAGTAGAAAAAAGAAATGAAAACCCACAAACAGAACCCTGAATATGTACGGAAGACAGTAAATATGCTTTGTCATGAAAAATACAATGTGAGTGAGAGAGGAGTTAAAACAATTGTTCTCAGTGCTTTCTGACAAAAGAATAGAAGATCACAAGTACAAAGAACATGTGGCAATTCCTATTTCTTTACAACCAAATTAACTAATAGCTTATGCACTCAAAAGTGAACAAAAAGCCATAGGTCAACCCTGCCCTTCATATGAGCTAAGCAAAATTTGGGGCAGAGAGGGGGAAGGGAGCCAAAGCTGGTTCCAGAATCTGACTGAAGCTGGAGCAGCTTTCCGCAAAGCATGTTTTTTGGAACCTATTCCTCGGAAATGGAATTTACAAGAATTTCGTAACTAAGTTGGACTACATGTATTCTTACCTGAGCAATTCTAGATAAAAGAAGTCTTTTGGGGTTACATGGCACGAGTGGCCATGGCTTGTAGTTCCTTCAGTCATTTGATATGATATGTAATTCAGCCACAATTAGCCCTTTCACTTGGGGTTAAAATAGTTTAGCTTGCTCATCTAATAAAAACAATGAGTGAGGTTCTGATTCTGTTACTCACTAGCAATGTGATCTTAGGCAAACTGAGTGCCCACTCTGATCCTGTCTTTTGAGAATTACATAAGCAAACACATGTAAATGATTAGTTACCTGCAGGTAATAGACTAATGTTGATTATTAACATGTTCTAGTAACAGACATATGCTCTTGTTGCTTTCCACCTTAATCTAAAAGAATACTCTTGTTATTGAGGCAATGTTTTTGCTTGTTAAGGAAGGAGCAATTGTACAAACCAGGACATATAAACAAAGGTGGTTATAACCAAACCAAAGATGGAGATGAAAACATATAGCACCAGATTGAGCACCCAAATTAAGACTGAAAATACTACAAAAAGAGATTACAGGGGCTGGGGATTTAGCTCAGTGGTTAGAGTGCTTTGCCTAGCAAGCTGCAAGGGCCTGAGTTTGATCCCTGGCACCCGGCACGGAAAAAAGAAAGAGAGAGAGAGAGATTACAATCTTGTTGTTGCCCAGTATACAACAGCAACAACAAAAATTAACCCAGAGCTGGTGAGCTACTGGTTTGGTTTTGAGCAGACCAAAAAGTAATAATAGAGAGGATCACGGGAACACTTTCTGCTCACCCAACAGGCAAAAAGCCTGGAATTTCTTTTCTATGCGTCTGGAGAGCATTTCATCTGGCTGGTCAGGACCAACCATCCTGACCGCCACCTTTTATGGACAAGCACCACAGGCAGAAGGTGAACGCCACTTCCCACAGAAACCCTCACACAAGAAAAAAAGGAAAATGATCACAAATAAATGAGATGCTTTATAGTATTTTGAATTTGT
This sequence comes from Hystrix cristata, assembly GCA_004026905.1. NCBI lineage: Eukaryota > Metazoa > Chordata > Mammalia > Rodentia > Hystricidae > Hystrix > Hystrix cristata. The sequence goes on along the minus strand of PVJO010008276.1, from coordinate 50,501 downwards.
GAAATCTGAGGTATTTTTACCAACACGATATCTTGTCCTGGCTGAGATGTACTGAAAAGCCATACTAGTCCCAATTCGGTAGTGGAGGAATCTAAGACCAGTAGTCATTAATTAAAGGTGAAATAGATGGTTCCAGGAAATTCTACTCAAGCCTGGCTCTTTGGCACCCTAACTTTAATCCTTTTTTCTTTTAATCTATGAAAATGTAGCAATGATTCAACTTCAGAAAGTAGCAGAAGAGACATTAAAAACCCGCTGTGAGGGGCTGGGGATTTAGCTCAGTGGCAGAGCATTTGCCTAGCAAGCGCAAGGCCCTGAATTCGATCCCCAGCACCCCCACCACCCTACCACCCCACCCCTAAAAATTTGCTGTGAAATTGGCTGGAGCCATTTTACTTTCTGGGGGTTGACAGGTGGGTGCAAGTGGGACTCCACCTCAGGAAATAGGCAGGTGAAGTCACCATAATCCAAGACAAATAGCTATGGGATTCTCCTGTCTATAGGATTGTCCTGGCTCTTGGAGATGTGAGCTGTGTGGCAAGACACCACACACGACTCTTTTTCTTATACCTGTATGTCCCCCAAAGAGGTTGGCACTCACTTTTCTGGGTTATTTAGTTCTTGTTTTTGTGGTACTGGGGACAGAACCCAAGGTCTTGTGCTTGCTAGACAATGCTCTACCACTGAGCAACATACATCCACAGCCCAGTACCCAATTTTCTAAGAACAAAAATAATTTTACTTGTATTATTTTTAAGTCATTTTGTTATATGTCATCTTTTATTAGGTTAAAAAAATCGACATGTTTCACTCTACCCACTGAGCTCAGTGAATAATACAAATTCATATAAAGAAAATATTAATCACATCTGTATCTCCCACAAAAGTAAGCAATATGCCAATCTGATATTTTTCTACATACATCTGCTTATATTTTTAAACAAATAAATATTGATATGAGGGACTCAAGAATGTTATTGTCATTTGGTTCCTTTCTCATGTGACAATACATTACTGTCAATCTTTAATTGGATTTATTGTGCACATAAATAGAAATTTAATTGATACATTTTAGGAAACATATAATATTTCATAATAGGATTATTCCAGACTTACCCAATCTTTCCCTTATTTATGGACATGATGTGTTTTTAGTTCTGCTTGTTTTTTTCCTTGACAAATAAGGTGGTAAATATCTTTGTTTAGAAAAGGCTAAGGGCTAATATTTCATTAGACAGATTCCTGTGAGAGGGATTTATGGGACAAAAGCTATGTATATTTTAAATTTAAAGCATGTTGTCACATTATAAAAATAAAATCCTGGAGGATTAAAGATTTAAATTTTAAACATAAAGTAATAAAATCCTAGCTACACAGAAAATCTGCAACCAGCTACTACAAACCTCTGATTCTAAATCTTAAGTAAATATAAATCCATATCAGAACCAAGATGAAAATGCAACCTTTGAACTAAGTTTAAATTAAACTTGCAGATAAACAGGGGGAAAAGGAGAGAGAGATAGAGAGAGGGAGGGAGGGAGACAAGGGGAGAGGGGGAGAGAGGGAAAGGGGGAGGGGGAGAGGAGGAGGGAGAGGGGGAGGGGCTCTAAGAGAGGGGAGGCAAAACATGAGGCATCCTGCTTGGTTATGACCCCACTGAACACCAAAATTCAGTGAAGTGCCATCATTTCGAGCCCCTGGGTTTCAAAATTTCATTTGGATTGGTTTTCCACCTAATTTCAAGCTATTTCTACAAATCAGCAGCAGATCCTGGTGTGGTAATCAGGACTAGTATCCCCAAGAAGAGTATCTGAGGAACAAGGTAACCTTGTCTGGTTACCTACAGGGACTTGGTCATTTTGAATGAGATTTCCAAAATGAGGGAAAGCTGAGCTGCTCTAGTTCATAGGGCAAAGTCTAAGAGACTGTGGGGAGATGGGAAAAAGAGTCTAAGAGACTGTGGGGAGATGGGAAAAAGAGTCTAAGAGACTGTGAGGAGATGGGAAAAAGAGCAAAAGGCAACCAGGCACAGAAGGAGAGACTAGATCGAACTGAAAATACTTAATGGGAAAATGCATTAAGTTTTTATTGTTAGGGACCAATGCGACTTCCTGAACGCCCCACAAAATAGTCAGAATAGTCTACTTTATTTACTAGTTTTCAGGTCTGATCTTCATTTGGGAAAGAGGAGAGGATGATAAAAGGAATATGAAGAAGTGCCAACTCTGGTCTCAGGTAGCCAGGAGTTTCCCAAAGGAGATTCTATCACATTTGCCCAGAGTTTGAAGTGCTGTTCAAAAACTGAATTAAAAAAAATTACATCCCAATCTTAAACCCCTAAACCTCTGGATCAATCGTGGTTTACAAACCATCTAAAAAAAGGAAATTTTTGACCACCTGATCAAAGCAGCACTCAGAATGGAACCACTGATTGAATATTGACCTCAGCAGGCACTGTAATTGCATCTTATTGGCAAATCATTACTAGTTTATCTTAGTGATAGAAAGCACAGATTGAAATTAGAGAGGCATATACTTCTCTGGGTCAAGTGAATAACTAGTAAACAAAATCCTTCTGGCCCTTCAAAACATGGTGGAGGTGGAGCATGAAGTGGGGGTAGGGGACCCCCTTGCTGGGAAGATTAGATGTTGGTTTAGCCAGCTTTCTACAGCTGTAGAAGATAACAGGATCTTTACCACGATTTGAGTTCTCATCTCCTCTTCAAGAATACAGCTCCAGTCACTTCTCCTACAATAAGCCTTCCCAACCTTATCTGCCTTACCTTTTTCTATTTTTTATTTTGTTCCAGTGAGTACAGTCCAGTGATTAAGAATTCAAAAAGCTGAACAAAATAATTCAGGTGCATCACCACTTTTCATCTTCACACAAACCCAATGAAGTATTACTAATTTGTACACTGTAGAAGTGAGGAAAATAATGCTTCCTTAGAAAGGGTCAAAAGTCAAAAATGAGTAAGAAAAATAAATACATATAGAAGTCTTACTATGCCTCGTAAGCTTAATAGGTAAGGATGCACCCTCAGGGCGCAGGGCATACATTTGACTTTATAGGCCACTTATGAGGATTGGCAAACATTTTCTATACAGGGCCAGGTGATAAATGTTAGATGGTCTCTGTCATAACCAATCAATTAACTCTGGTATTGTAGTGAAAAGCAGCCAAAAGTCTCTAGTAGATGAATGATGTATTAATCAGCTTTCCTGCCATCAGGGCACAATACCCGACACCTACAACTTAAAGGGAGAGAGATTTAATTTAATTTGTCTCACAGTTCAGGGGATTCTATCTACAGCTCCAAGGCAGAAACATCATGGAAGAAGGCCATGGTCAGAGGAAAGGTGCTCACGTCATGGCAGCCAGGAAGCAGAGGGAGAAGGGAGGAGCCTGGGAGGAAGATACACCCTCCAAAGTTGTGTCCTCAGTGACCCGCCTCTTTCAACCAAGCTCTAATTTCTAACAGCACTCATCAGTGGCTCACAGATGACTGTAGTACCCCATGACTCAATAACCCTCTAAAAGCGCCACTTCTGATCACATGACACTTTGGGAAGACATTGTAGATCCAAATCATAACAAACAGGTTTGGCTGAATTCCGATAAAACTTTGCTTGGAAAGTCAGGTGACCAGAAGATTTGACCCATGGCTATAATTTGCTGACCCCTGCCCTACACTATAGACTCTCTAGGTTCAACATTATTTCCAAGTTATTATGGAGATATATAGCAATTCTCCAATAAATGAAGTCTGATTTCAGAATCCAGCTAGGTAAGAATCTCAAGCAGGAATCATCTTCTGCCCCTCTTAAAAATATTAACTATCTCTGTGGATGGGAATTTAGCTCAGTGCTTAGAGTACCTGCCTTGCAAGCACAGGGCCCTGTGTTTGATCCCCAGCACCAAAAAAAAAGAATTAACTATTTCTAATAGATGATTGTTTAGCCACAGCTCAAACATCTCAAAAGCTCCTACCTGCATAGATTATCCACTTTTATCAGAGCTGAGATGGCAATTTTATGGTACTTTTGTGATTAGGTTTCTGTTCGTTTGAGTAACAGAATGATAATTTTATAAATATTAAAATATTGACCATGTAAATATCTTCTGTCCAAAAAAATCCCAGAAAACATTTTTCTTCTGAATACTGTTGTGCAAAACTTCCTCAGTATATTCACCCTGGTAAACATATTAACACCAAGAGTTTAAAACAACCTCTCACCCAGTCAGAAGAATCAGTCAGATTGATTTTAATTTGTGTCACTTCTGTGAAAAAGCATCTATGCAAAATACACATATTGCACATAATACACACAAATTCTTGTTGGTTTCTTAGGGTAAGAGCAGTCACAGAGAATCTAACTTTTCTTGAATTTCCACAGAAAACGAATTCCTATCTATCTTTTCTTTAGTCACTTATCCCCTTGAGACTTATTACACACATCTATATTGTGTGTGGTCCTAAGGAGGAGGCAAACACACACATCACAGAATCTCTGCCCTCAGTAACATTAAAAATCTAGTTAGTCAGATAAGTCACAAGGTCACAAAAATTCAGAAAACTGCATGTCACCTCCTGGTCCTATACCAGCCAGAGCATTTCTGAGAACTTTCAAAATGATTCAATTCCCAGGCTAGTTCTCACAGTTGTTACTAGTATAATAGGCCATAAGATAAATATATATTTTTATTTTGGCCAGAAGCAATAGTGATTATTTACATTTACATTTTGCTTTGTAATCTTCTAAAAACACTTTCATACTTTTATATGTCCTCCTTCCATAAATGGACATAGCAAGCAATATTATCCTCTCTTTATAGATTAGGAAACTGAGGTCCAGAAAGAATAAGTATTTTGCCCAAGGCCATACAGCAAGCTAATGGAAGTATTGTTATCTAAAACACATTTTCTGACTCCCAAATTTTGGCTCTTCCCATTAGATAAGCTATCTTTTCTGATGATGTATATGAAACATTTATGAATGCAACTGGAACTTCAATAATGTAGACTTGGATGCTAATCAATGCTGGATAGAACACAAAGTCTCTCAATCTAGCTTAAATGAAAGAAAGATGAAATGCATGCAAGAGAATCATTTGGAACACAAGGGCCACAATCACAGCCAAGTTCCATGGAAACTGGAAAATTCTTAGTAATAGAAGCATCTTTCTCTATCAGGATGGTCCCACTCATCTCTGCTTCTTATTTTCCTCTATTACCCAGCAGCCCCTACTTACAAATGGCCACACGTGGTTAACAGCTATTGCCCCTAAATCTCTGGCTGTCCTGCACCAGAACTTCACTGGAGATTTCCTGTAACTCTTCTAGTTCAATTACTAGAAGAGATGATCTGGTCCTTAGTCAAATACTTTACTGCTCAAATTGGGTGTGAGTATTGTCTTTCATTTATTCACAGAAGCTGCCAGGTCAGTTGCAAACTGACCTTCCTTAATGGTTTATTGTACAAAGTAAATGAAAATTTACTTAATGGTTTATTGTACAAAGTAAATGAAAATTTTCAAGTAGCATACTGTCTTAGTTACTTTTATCTCGTTGCTGAGACAAAATGCCCAACACGCAAAGTTAGGGGAAGAAAGGTTTATTTAGCTCACAGTTTGTAGAGGTTTCAGTCCACTATCAGCTGGGTCCAAGGCAGGGTGGCAGGGCCGACAGGCAGAAGGCAACAAGGTAAGCAAGGGACCTAAGCAGCTTCTTCCTGAGCCTCATATTTTATCCAGGTTGCTAGGATTAGGGCAGTGCCAAACCAATCAGTATGATTGATTTAGTAATCATACACCCTTATTCCTAGCATCACACGTTCCAGATCCAGCCACCTCTGATCCAGCCTCTCTTACCACATGAGGCTTTGGGAAGACATTTAGGCACAAATCATAACAGGTACTTAGAACAATAGTTACTGCAATCTGATACATAGTGAAATGCTGATAAATAATAGTTATTCCAATCCAGTTGCATCAGTCATTTTGCTTGCATGAATTCAACCATACACATTCAAGAAAGGGGAAAAGACAGTAAGAAAACATTTAATTACTGCAACCTTCCAGCGTAGCACTCTGCATAAAGACAATTGCCTGAGTGACCACAAGCTGAGAGGTGGAGAGCTATGGTCACCCCCACAGTCTCCCTGTGCCTCTCACGATGTGAGCATCTCACCATGCTGTGTGGATTCTGATGCTTGCGTTTTTCATGCCACACAGCCAACAGTGTAGACCAACACTGAAGGAAAATGACCACACCAAACTTCTTCAGCGAGACATCTTTATGCAGATTAAAAGTTGGCTTTAAACAATTTTAAAAATTTGACTTGAAACAACTTTTACCCTATACACTGTCATTTTTTTCACTGAGGTAAAACACACGTAACAAAATCTATCATCCTAGCTATAGTAAATATGTAGTTCGGCAATGCTAAGTACATTCATGTTGTTGTGCAACCATCACCACCCTCCAGAACTTTTCATCCTCTCAGTGGCTTTCTGTCCCCACTAAACACTAACTCCCTATTTCCCCTCCTCTAACCCCTGGCAACCACCATTCTGTGTCTAAGAATCTGACTACCCTAAACATCTCTTACAAGGGGAATCATGCAATAGTTGTCTTTTTGTGACTTGCTTACTTCACTTAACACAGCACCATCAAGGTTTATCCCTGTTGTAGTATGTGTCAGAATTCCACGCCTTTCCGAGGCTGAATGATATTCCTTTGTCAGTATATACCACATTTTTTTAAAAATCCATCTTCTGTCAATGAATATTTGTGTTGGCTCCACCTTTTTAACTCTATCAAATAAGACTACTTTGAATATCGGTGTACAAACCTACGTTTGAATTCCTGCCCTCAATTTTTTTGAGCACACATCCAGAAACAGAATTGCTGGATAATATAGTAATTCTATTTTTAATCTTTTGAGGAACCAACAAGTTGTTTTCTACAGTGGTTGCATCTTTTTATAGTCCTACCAGCAATGCACAAGTGTTCCAATAGTTCCACATCCTCCAAACATTTGTTATTTTCTGTCTTTCTGATAATAATCATAATGAGTGTGAGGTAGTTGCACCATCATTTGAAACTAACCCTCATAAAATATGGCTTCACTGTATCACAAAGATAAGGCTGGTGAAGGGCAGGACATGTTCAAGTGTAACTTACATCACCAGCCTCAAGCCAACTATTAGCCATGCCAGGGAGAAGCAGAAGCCACCAGACCCACACAGCATTCTCTGTCCGCAGCTGTGCAATTTGCTTGGCCTACAGAGAATCCCATCCACCTGGGAGGAGAAGAAACCATGCTGCTCTCCATAGATTGTTTATTTTCTTCTCTTGCAATCAACAATAACCAAGAAGCCCACGGTCACTCTATTTTCCTATTAGTGGTGAGATATTGGTGGGGGAGTTCTGGGCTGATGAAAGCAGACCCGGCAGCTACTGCTCAGGCATAAGCCTGCCAGGAAGATGCAAGATTTCCAGGGTAATATGAATTGTCAGAAAAACAAACAAGGAATTTTTAGGATAAGTATGCACCAAATACCGCCTTAATTTTAATTTGTCATCCCATGTGGCTGCCAGTGATGAGCTGACTTGAAGCTTTCTAGAGGACCATGCAACAGTGCCATGAGCTCCTACGCTCTGAAACACTTAAAACTGACATACTGGGTGGGGAACGGGTTACTGCTGTCTGGCACAAGGCAGCCTGTGGTTTGTGAAATTGCTGCCAGCATTCCTAAAACCTCTCGCTAGAACCAAGGAATCCAGGGAACCCAGGCCTTCCAAGATGGCATGCAAAGGGAGCCATAATCAAGACTTAGAGGCTAACTATGCCCAAGATGGAAGGATTTGTTAATCACTACCAGGAAACAGCAGAGAATGGCCAAACCACTTTTAAAATGCATCCTCTTCCTCCTCTTCAACAGGAGTAGCCCAAAGTGATGAAGGGTGGATGTTTAATTGGCAAGATTTTAGATATAAACTTTGGGTTCATGGCCACCTATGTGCAGTTCCTCATCTCTTCCATCCCCTCTCAACTTCTCCATCCCTGTATCAACCCTACTGAATAGAAAAGGAAGATTCTCTTTCATCACTTCCTGGAATCTTAGACACAGACACCGAAAATAAGTGTATATTTAATGAAAGCAATGAGTGAAAGAATAAACAAAAGAGGACTCTAGGCTTCTCCGCCATCACAGTATGGGAAACCTGCAGAGAACTGCAGCGCCTGCCGATAAACAAACTTGCGTATGTTGGGAAGTTAAGGCTTGCAGGACACCCCTCACCCCCCAGCTTCAACACTGTTGGTGGTGTATGTTTCATGGCTCCTCACTGGGTCCCCAAGGAATCCGGCACCAGGCCCACAGGAGGGAGCAGACTGATAAACACCTTTAACTCACTTTTCCTCCTTTCCTTCCACTCTAACTGGACCTCTTCCTGTATCTTGAGACACTTTCCAAAATAAACTAAACTGCCTGGAAACCATGATCCCAGGCTCTGTTTTTTGTTGTGTTTTGGTTGCAGATTTGGTGGGGGGCCCAGTAGTGTCTAAGACATCTATCTACTGCTTGGGTTTTCTCTTACTATACACTCCCTGTGAGTGTGTCCTTCATGCTCACAGATTTGCCACAACTTACACTATGACGATGTCCGAATCTATAATTGTAGCCAAATTCTCCTTGCTGAATCTTATTCAAGTTAACTTACGTTTAACCTAAAAAATTTGACTTCAAAATGTGAAGAAATGAGCATTCCTTCTCATGACCCATCATCTTCCTTGTGCCGTTTTACAAACCTCTGCCCAAGGCATTGTTGTAAAATTTTAGACCAAAAAGTACAAACATGTTTAAGCCATCATTCCCTCAGTGTACTAGCCAGACCAGTCCAGCAGGAGTTTAAACTACAGAGGCAAAGTATGTTGCCACTGCTAACCACAAGATAAGTCTAAGGCTTTAGGACTAGGGAGAGGAGAGTCGTATTTGAGGTAGATTTGGGGAAATAAATATTCTTGCAAATGTTGCAAGATAAATAAAATTAAGAAGGGTCAGGGTGTTACAGTACTTACTGGGTCCCCCAAAGGCCTTCTGTGCTCAGAGTGGGGCTTCTGGGAGAGGACTAGACCATGGTGAGGATCACAGCTGACTTGATGTTAGAAGGTGGGGCTTGGATAGAAGAGAGCCACTGAAGGCCTACCCTGCAAGAGTGTATCTTTTCTCCCAACTCCGCCTTTCTCTGTCTGTTTTCTGGCCACCATGATGTGAGCAGGTTTCCTTTGCCCAGGCCCTTTGCCACACCCTTCCTGCCTTGGAACTTGCTAACTATAGACTGGAAAAATGAGCCAAAATAAAGCTCTTCTTCTTTAAGGTGTAGGTGCTGGGTATTATGTCTCTGTCATGAGAAAATAAGACACAAGATAAATACATGTTTTTGTACCTGTATGGCAAAATTGTAGTCAGGAAAGGGAGGAGTCCTGGATGGCTGACTGCTATCTAGGCTCATCTACAACTTGATTTGTCCTGAAATTTTTAGAGTTACTTCCTTGAAATTGTGGAAGCTGCAGGCAGTTTAGCAGATACTCTTTTGAATTATCAAAATATAATCTAGTTTAAATCTCTTATACTGAAAGAATGATGTCAGTGCAGCAGAGAACAGGTTGGGAGCTGCAGTCTAAGTTGGGATGGCAGATCCTCATGGAGACCAAACATAGTCCCTGCTATTGAGTTCTACGAAGACAGAACTCAGTGTCTTACCCTCATGTCCTACCAATGCTGTTGCTTCCATTCTTTGTAACCAAAGAGCCCTGATAAATCCTGATCTCATATCACTTCAAAATTTCACTTAGTTTCCTTTTGTAACATTTAAGTAAAATCTCTAAATTAAAAGTTTTTAAGGTGCCAATTACAGACACATGTTTATTGTTATGTGCATGTGATTTTTATATTCTTTATAGTCCCTAAAATTATACAGCATGTTAATAACATAAGAATAAATATTAATCTCTGAGTGAATATAATAAAATTAATAGATAATAGGCACTTCCAATATAATATATAGAATTTTATAAGGTAGGACACTTGCAAAAATTTGGGCAATTTCAAATAATTTTATAGAAATGACTGGAAAATTAAAAAGTGGGTAGAGTGAAGGGGAAAAGAGAATTCAAATGTATTGTGTACATGTACTAATTCACCATAGTGAATATAATCACTATGTACTGTAAACATGAACTAGTAAAGGTAAAAAAAATAACAAAAAACTATACATTATTAAATTCATAGAAATGGAAAAATATTAATAATGGAGAATGGAACCGTTCTATTTGATTTTTTTCAGTTGAAATATTTATCTTCTTCAGAATTAGAAAACTTCTGACCATACTAAAGGCTGTGAACACAGTCTGATAACATATTGGTTTTATTATTCCTTATGACACCTTTGGACAACTTTAAATCTAGTCTATTTTAGTCAAAATGTAGATTAAAAGTAAGAGCAACTGCCATCATCCAATCCACTATTCCTCAACTTACCATAATCTGGATAGCAGGGCAAGGGGTTAAAACATTTTAAAGGAAAAAATATTTTAAACAAGTTAGCAGCAAACTTCACATAAATATCCCAAATGCAAAGGATTTCTACCTGTTAGTGAGGTATTGATGTATTATTGTATACGCTACCCTCAAATTAGCATTTGTGGTATCTGATAATAAACTATGTTTAAAGTGCTATGGCTCACACTTTGCAATTTGCAAATTTATGTCATCTAATAATGCTATTAATGGAACACTGAGTTATGCTTGTTTAAGGCTATGTGCTTCACACATTACATCATTTGATTCTCAAAACCACACTATGATGTATGTTTATTATTATCCCCACTTTATAGATGAGGAATTATACCTAGTAGGAAACTTTCTCATATCTGTTAATTATAAATATATAAACTCCTTTACTCAAAAACTCCACTTCTGAATTTTTCCCCAATGATACGTTTGCAAATATGTAAAATTATGTATATATAAACCATTCACCTCATCACTGCAACAGCAAAGACTGTGAACAGAGTTATGTCCATAAATAAGTTCAATAAATTATAGCACATCCATATAGGAAATTTTCAAGCTAAATTTTTAGGTTAAAAAAATGCAGTATGATGTACATAAAATAACCACATTTTATGTCATTCTCTTGTTGAAGGTCATTTTAGTTGCTCTATGTTTTGACAATCATGAACAAAGCTGTGTAAACATTTGTGAATAGGTTTTTATGGAGACATAAATTTTCAATTTATTTGTATAAACACCAGGGAGATTAATTGCTGGTTGTAAGACTCCGTACTATGTAAGAAAGTGTCTTCCAAAGTGTTGTATCATTTTACCTTCCCATCAGCAACGAATGGGTTGTCCCTGCTTTTCCACACCTTCACCAGCATGTCGGTGTTTTGGCATTTAGCCATTCAAATTAATATCACACTGTTGTTTTAATTTGCAATTCCATGATGAAACACGATAATGAAGCAGCAGTCAGAATGCTTATCACCCACATGCATATCTTCTTTGATAGAATGTCCAGATATTTTGCCCATCTTAAATTGAACTGTTTTATTATCGTTGAATTTTAAGAAATCATTTTATTTTTCATGCCAAACTTTTAGCAGGTATATTATGCAAATATTCTCTCCCAATCCGTAGTTTACCTTTTTGTTATCTTCACAGCATCTTCTCTAGGGCAGTATTAATTTCAATGAAGTCCAATTTAACAATTTTTTTTCTTTTGTGGATTGTGAGATCGGTGTTACATCTAAAAGTCAATGCCAAACCCAAGGTCACCTAGATGTTTTCTTATGTTATCTTTTTGTTTTACAGTTTTGCAGTTTTCATGTAGATCTACTACTTGTTTCAGAATAATTTTGTGAATAATAAAGGTCTGTGTCGAGTTCCATTTTTGTAACCACATATTCAGTTACTCAGCACCATTTGTTGAAAATATTGTCCTTTTTCCATTGTATTGCCTTTGCTTGTTTGTTAATGCTCAGGTGACTATATTCCTGAGGGGTTTTTTCTGGGCTCCCTATTCTGTTTCACTGACATATTTATTTCTTTTCTTAACAATACCACACTGTCTTGATTACTATATTTTTATGGTAAGTCTTGAAGATATATAATATCAATACTCACATTTTGTTCTCCTCCTTCAATACTGTGTTGCCTTTTCTATGTCTTTCGCTTTTTCCTGTGGGTTTTAGAATGTTTGTTAATAATCATAAAATGATATGATGGTATTTTGATTGAAATTATGCTGGATGTATAGATAAATTTGTGAAAAACTGGCATCTTGGCAATATTATCTTCCTGCCTGTGTACATGGACCATATATCCATTTATTTAATTCTTCATCGATTTTCCTCATCAGAGTTTTATAGATTTCCCTCACATAGATCTTGTACATACCTCATTAGACTTATACCTGTTTCTTTCTCTTTCCTTTTGGTGCTACTATAAATGGTATTATGTTTTGCATTTCAAATCTCCAGTGTTTGTTACTAGGATATGACAAAGCAATTAATTTTTTGTAAATAACCATGTATCCTGAAATCTTGCTGAAATTGCTTATTAGCTTGATTCGTTGGAATTTTCTACATAGACTTTTTTCTTGACTCATTGCATTAGCTGTGAGTCAGAATGATACTGAACAAGTGTGGTTTTAGCCTACATTATTGCCTTGCTTGTTAGAGAGAATCACCTACTTCTCATCAGTAAGTATGATGTTTGCTGCAGATTTTCCGTAGATATATTGATTAAGTTGAGGAGGTTCCCCTCTATTCTTAGTGTGCTGAGATTTTCTACGATGAACAGATGTTGAACTTTGTCAATGATTTTTCTACACCTACTCTTATGATCATATGATTTTTTTTCTTCCTTAGCTTGTTGATGTGATAATTAATTCATTGATTTTTGAATGCTGAACCATACTGGCATGCCCAGAAAAATATCACTGGTTATGTGTATAGTTGTTTTTATACATTGTTGGGCCCAGTTTGCTAACTTTTGTTAAAAGATTTTGTATCTGTGTTGATGGAGGATATTGATCTTCCATTTTCTTTTCTCGCAGTGTCCTTGTCTGGTTTTGGTATTAGGGTAATGCTGGACGCATAGAATGCATTAGGAGGTGCTCCTTCTGCTTCTACTTTCTGGAGGAGGCTGTAGAGAATTGGTATCAATTTTTCTTAAATGCTTGTTTGAATTTGTCAGTGAAAATTAATCTGGAGTTGATGTTTTCTGTATTGGAAGGATAGTAGCCATTGATTCAATTCGTTTAGTAGATTTAAGCTTATTCAGATGATCTATTTCTTCCTGTCTGAGTTTTGATAGGTTGTATAATTCAAGGAATTGGTCAATAATATCTAGGTTATAAACCTTTATACATAAAGTTGTTCATATTCTTATTTACATTTATTTTCTGGCTATTATTTTAGTATTTAACTTGGTTATTTTAACAGTTCATGTTATATATTTGATCTAGATTTTGAAATTTATTGGCATAAGGTTGTAGAACATATTTCTTCTACTTCTACTTTATTAACATACAGAGTTATATCTTCTGTTTTATTCCAAAAGATTTATTCTAGCTCTTCTTTTTCTCATTCTCTCTTAGCTTTCAAAGAAGAGGGAATATGTTGATATTCTAGAGAGGTTTTGGCTTATTAATTACACTTTGTTTTCTAATTACTTAATTCAGCTTTTGTCATAATTATTTGTGTCATATTTTATTCAGATTAAGTATTATCTTTAGATTCCCACATTGAACATTTATTTCAGTTACAACTATTCCTTGTTTAACAAGTACAGTACCCACAGTGAGTCTACATTACTTTACTAAATTATTTGTAAACTTGAGTTTGAATTTCTGAGAATCGTATAATTTAGAAATTTAGAATTTGACCATATGATAAGTATTGACAAATATTTCACTCATAAAAAGGAATGAGTACTTGCTATAAATCATAAAGTTTTTGTGCATTTATTAAGTGTGTTAGTTAGCAGCATCCACCTCTTAATTTGCTTTCTCTTCACATTTCACTACATTTTAAAAAATGCTTTTTGCTTTCTAGAAGCACATTTCGGGGTGTCTTTCTAGTGAAGTCTAAACCCAGAGCATCCAGGCATGAGACTAAAGGTATCACATGTGCAAAGTCTCTTTCAGCGCCCTTTCTCAGAAGTCAGAAGGCATGACTGTTCTGATCCCACAAGCAGGACCCTGCCGCGGAAATCCACTCTGATGAAGTGGTCAGTGCATAAATGCATTGCGGGACATACTTTCCACACAATATAAACAGAAACCATTAAAAGGGGAAGTATTTTTGTCTGTGTCCAAGGAAATTCCCATAGGCGACAGCAAGTCATCTCACAGAAGGCCAATAACAAGGAATGACTATCATCTCTAGGTGCATTCTTCATGATATTCTTCATCGACCTCCTTCTGTCCGTTCTCACCACGATCTTCGGGTGGCTTCAAGGTCCAATTAATTCAGCCCAGGACCTTGTAAGTGCCTTGTAACTGGCATTTCTGTTTCCGATCTCTGACCATTCCCATCACTCAGCCCCAACAACCTATATTCCTGAAGCATTATTCTGAGAACAGCATTTGCTTCAAATCCCTACCCCCCCACCCCAGCTCCCTGCCCTGCAGAAGGAATCCAGAACACCTTAAATGCAAAGTTCCATGACATTCAGGCCTTCCCTCCTTTTTAGCCTGTTCTACCTACGCCTTTCCATGAATCCTCTGGTCTTCCCAGTAACCATGAGCCGCATACCTACTTTCCACTTTCCTGTCACTAAGCATGTTAAGGCAGAACATCTCTTATTTCCTAAACTGGAAACTGGGAATGAAACAATCCCCGCCCAACCCAAGACCCAAGTCCATTGTTCATCAGTTACTTGTGATACACTAGGCATTGTGGTGAACGCCTTACTTTTTTAAATTTAATCTTCACAGCATGTCTATGAGACAGACACTGTTAGTATCACTGGCCACTTAACACACAAGGATACAGACACTTCAGCAGCTGAATACGACTCCAAAGCACACTCTGTTAACAGCCACACTCTACTGTCTCTTAATTACCCTGCCAAGACCAAGAGATTGCTTGCAGTCCAGGCCAATCACTCACATACAGCCGGCGCTCATTATGTGAATGAATACTGCTTGAATGACTGAGGAAATGTGGAAATACATCTTAAATGCATTAGAAATTGTAGGTGTCTTCCACAAAAATCACCATTATTAAATTATTTTATAATGAGCGACACCCTTTTTTAGTTAATTTTACCCCCTGTATTAACATACATAAAATGAAACCATTGATTTACTTTGTTGCCAATTGTTTCTCCCCCAAAAGCCAAGCAGAACTTCACCTTCCATCAGGAGAACATTTTGACTCATCGGCAAATATTGACAGTAAGAGAACATCATAACTGAAATTAGCCTTCTATTCATGAATATTGTTGAAAAATGAGAAGTTCGAGACCAAAGATTGTACAGCAGGGTGTGTGTGTGTGTGTGTGTGTGTGTGCGCGTGCGTGTGCGTACACATGCACGCCAAACATTTTGACACATTTAGTTTCGTTCATTTTGCAACAAGGACTAAACTCGGGAGGTGCTTTCTGACCTGGTACAATCACAAACCACACACAAGCAGCAGATGTCAGTATTGTGCAACTTTCAGGCTGGATGCTCCAAGAGGCAACCTGGTCTTTGTCACTTAGAAACAGAATCAGTAGTCATTTATATACACAAACATAACACCTTTAGTCCTGGGTAAACCCGAGAGGACACACGCACGCATGCGCGCGCACACACGCACACACACACACACAACTGCAATTTGAGAAATTACACAGCACCTTCTAACGATGCAGCTGCAAATCAAGAACTGGAAAGGGTGAGCACAGGATGAACTGCGGAACCCGCTGCGTTTTGCTGACCCATAGGAGATGGAGACAGCCAGAAACAAAACACGGTTGTGACTCCTTTGCCACGACTGTTGGGAGCCACAGCCGAGGGGGCCTGGGCTACCGCAGTCTAGTCTGATGAGCTGACAGTGCATCATGCCGCCATCCACGTGATCAGCTGCCCAGGCTCCTAGCCTGTCCTCAAGGTCCCAACTAATCAGAGTCCCTTCTGTTTCTGCAGGGTCATCAGGAGCCACTCTTCTTCCTTGTCTCTACTCCAGCCATTGAGTTCTGTCTGCTCCTGCCGCGATGCCCCCTCCTGCTCACACGCTCTGCTTACACTACCTTCCCTTGCCTCTTCACCATCCCCTTAGCTTCTTCAGCTGCCAGCTAAATGTCCCTTCATCGTGAAAGGCCACGTCTCATTGGTCAGGTCTTTCTCTTACGGTCTCATTGTAGCCTTTCATTTTCCTTCCTGAGCTGATCACAACTTACAGGGTTTTTTGGTCATTTAATTAATGCCTGTTCTCAACTTCAACTAAAGTATAAATGCCATAAAGATAGAGAAGGTGGCTGTTTTGCCCATCATTATTTCCTTAGTCCTTCATATGGTGGACATGAAGGGAAATTTATGAATAAATAAATGTGAAAACAGTAACTACATGTTAAACAGATGAATGAAAAAATAAACAAGTAAATTGATTATATCCACTCTTCCATGTACAAGTATAAAAACAAAGTAGGATAGAGATGGGAGAGGACATCTCAGATAGCCAGAAGTAAAATGATCAGTAGGTTTCCAGCGTTCTTAGAAGAACTCAGCAGGCTAAGAGGTGTGGAAAAATGCAGTCTGACTTGGGACTATATTATGTTATCAGGGACTGAATCCGCCAGTGCAGAAAGAGAATTCTGTCCAGCTGTCCTGGATGTAGTCATCATGTACTGGTCTCTCATCAGCAAAGAAAGAAGAGCAGGCTCCATATATCTGAGGAACACTAACCTTTCTTCAGAATAATTTATTTGAAATGTATTATGTGAAAGGGAAAAGATTATAGACAAAGATGGAAAGCGACATATGAGTTGAATTTGTTTTTCTGACATATTGTCAAAAGAAAGGAAAATCTAGCTATTTTTCTTGCTTCCACAAGATGCGGCAATCGGAATGAATTCAAGTACAAGGAGAGAAGCTCTGGAGGTCTTTTTCTTGTTAAACAGCCTGATTTGGTTAGACCAGAAAAATGGAGCTGGTCTTGAACTTATTTATGCAACTGTGTAGCATGTCCTGAAAATATTGGTCTCGCACCATACAACAGTTAGGCCAGAGGAGAGCGAGCAGAAGAGCCTGGGGTCCATGGCACCCTGTGGTGAGGTCAAAGGGATACCGCCCAGCTTCCAAAGTCTTCATATTCCAGTCTCAGAGAGCTGTAAGGATCTCTAACTCAGAAAGAGCTGCTTCAAAATTGAGCAAATTTACCATGCAGAAACATTTCCTCATATTAGGAGGAAATTCTAGATGAGATAGAGTAATGCCTATTTTGAACTAAATTATTTGAATACAATCAATCACAGTGAACAAATTCTAACTCTTAGTATTTTAGTCTGCTGCTTATACAGTCCACAATGGTTCAGTGGAATATTCCACAATGCATTAAATCAGGCCCAGCATAAAATAATTACAACACTCAAGTTTTATTATTCTATCTATTTGCACAGGACATTTCTTGGTTCTACCTGGTCATAGATCTATTAGCAGATCATTATAAATTTATCTCTGGAAATAACTTTTGGGAAATGGGCTTGACAATAATCTCCGTATTAAGTTAGGACTCTTTAAAAAGATAATATTAGAGTGCTTTTATCATGATTATCTTATTCAATTCTCTTGACTACCCTGTAGACTAAATATTACCTTTATCATCACTCTTTCACAAGCATACAATATGGGACATTTACTTATTCAAATAAGCACAAGAGGAAAGTACCAGAGATAGGCATAGACATAGGTCTTTGGACTCTAATTCTTAGATTCCATGGATGGGAGTGGTGGTGAAACAAAGAGAGGAAAAACTGGACTTATTCACAGAGCCAGAGTATGCATATATCAGGGTCAAACACACAGTATGTAAGAGCTAGAAAGCCAGTTAAACTAGCTCAAATAATAAAAATAATTTAGTATCTCACATAACAGAATAATCCAGAAGTCTTACTTGCTCAAAGGATCTCATTGTGGACTCAGTCCTTGATGTCTTATGTTTATCTACTAGCATCATCCATTGTCTTCAGTGGTCCCAAAATGATAAAGTTCAGGGTTCGTATGGTCCCACTGAGCTGCACTGTTAGGAGGAACCAGTGCCTAACCCTAAAAATTCCCTCACCTGTGATCTACTCTTTCATGGGTTCAGACTGGATCATGGGTCTATTTCTATAACAAACTCAGCTGAATCCCTACACTGAAGTCAGTCTCACCTAAATCCTTATTGCTAAAATGAAGACTGGTTTATTGTCCAAAAGGAAATGCAGAAGAAAAAGAAACTAGTTTCTGGGGAATCATAAAATATATTTCCTTTTTCTGGAATTTAACAAATTATAAAGTATTGCCTTTTTTAATAAATAAAAATTTATGAGATTTTCTGGTCACTCTTGGTTGATGCACAGTTATTTAAAAACAAACCATCGTAAAACGTTCTGAAGAAGGCCTTGGGCATCAGCTTCAGAAAATTTAAAAGCCAGATTCACAGATATTACCATGTGTCTAAAAAGCAAGGGGTTGCTGGGTAGCCCTGGAGAATTCAGACCTCTAGAATAGATCAGTGTTGAGAGGCTACAAGTGGAAAATAAATGCTAAGCACAAAAAAACCCACTTGGGTTGGAAACTTACTAGGTCTTTTATATAAACATCTATGAGGGAAAAGGTTATGCAATTAAACCTCTGAGTATACGCTGTCTCCCCAACCACTTATGTCTCCAAGCCACAGTCTCCTCATTATAATAAATGTTTGGGGGTGGTAAGGCCTATTTTTCTCACAGTTTTGTGAAAATTAAAAGCAGTAATGTGTATTAAAGGCTTTATTAGTATAAATGTTCTTAATGGCAAAAAAAGGTATTCTCAAAAATTTTATTTGTAGTTTTAAGTTGCTATAAAAGGAGGACACAGGGCTGGGGATTTAGCTCAGTGGTTAGAGTGCTTGCCTCAAAAGTACAAGGCCCTGAGTTCGATCCCCAGCACCAAAAAAAAAAAAAAAAAAAAAAAAAAAAAAAAAAAAAAAAAAAAGGAGGACACATCTGCCAGCAAACAGGTCCTCCACTGGCTTTTCCAAAATAGGTGGGTATCAGTTACGTGGAGCCCATTTGCACCAGTCTCCCGCTCTACTTCATCAATTGCAAATCTCTCAGATGTTCAACTAATGCATTTCACAGAGAGCATGCTGAAGTTTTTGTGCACCCTAAATGGTACACATGGCTCCACAGGTTTGTTTTCAGGGTTGGTTAATTGACTCCATTTGAAGAGGAAACTATTAAGAACTTTTTAATACAAATCTCAAATGTTACTATCCTTTGTAAAAAGAGCTACAATGCCTGTCATTGCTTAATAGAGCAGAATTGAGAGAAAATGCTTATAAATTCTTTCATTTTCTCCTTGATGCCATTTCCAACAGTCCAGTGGATATTATCAGGTAGACACACCTTCAATATAGTGAGTGTATAATAGGCAAAAGATTTTCTTGAATGTATCAGTCCATTGTCCAAATATTACTGTTTTTCCTGAATAAAATATGCTATGTTATAGAAATAATAGTTACCCACTGTTAGAGTTGGGCATAAAGGAGTTATACAAGAAGCAAGACTTAAAAGAAGTAGAATTCTTAGTATACAAGAACATTTTCTCATACTTTAAGTCTCAGTGGAAATCATTTCTCTATTGCAAAAATAATCCACTCTGATTCTTTTTATAATATCTGAAGTTCCGTAAGAGACTACTCCTGTGCACCCATAACGTCTCTTGGCTACAAAGAAAAAACGTTATGAAAAAAATTTTCCCTTTCCCATATAGTCATGAAAATCATTTAGTTAACTGATCAGAGTTAGGATGACATTCCTGCCACCTCAGCTCCATTGAAGAACTCTGCCACCAGTATTCTGTGACAGTAAATAAAATCCATAAAGGAAAGACTCTATTAAGAAAAAAAAAATACTGTTGTTCAAGCAGTTTTGCTTGGTGCTTGGGATGTAAACATGTAAGGTGTGATTGCGAAGTATGGTGAACATTTAAATTCTAAAAAGTTGTTACAGTACAAGGTACATTGCCATTAATTCACCTCAAAATACTTCCTCTTGCTTCAAACACTCATCTAGGATTCCTCTTTCATGAAAGTCTTTAGTTGCCATGTCAAACCTGCCTCAATGTCCTGAATCACTTCAAAACTTTTATCTTTCATGGTCATTTTGACTTTGGGGAGCAGTCCGAAGTTTCAGGGTCCCAAGACACACTGATGAGGACATGCCATGTTTTTACCAGCCTGCCTTTCAGTTGGACGGCACTCAGGAGCAGCATTCATCATAGTTTTGATCACAACTCATGAAAACACCCAGGAAAGAGGACCATTTCCACTCAGGGCAAGAATGATGGGATAAGTGTGTTGGAAATGACAAGGAGTATTTTGAGGGGAATTAATGGTAATGTATCCTTTACTGTAATAAATGTTTTAAATATTCATTGTATATTGTGATCACAACACATGTTAGCTGTCACCTCCAAGTTATTAACCTCTGCTTTCAACATAACTCAAACTAAAAAGAAATGGCTTCTAATTTTGTAATCGCACACTTAATCCTTAATCCTTAGTAAAGAGCACTTTCTTAAAATCAGAAATTTCACGAATTCCTTGCCTACATCTCTCTTCCTGTAATATTCTTTTGTTCAGTGGTATCTTGAATGTTCTTAACACAGAATCACTTAAAATTCTCCATCAACCATGCTTTTTCATTATCTTTTATTTAATTTCAGAGAACTATGCTAAAATGTTCTTTTATTTAGAGATTTTTTCTTGACACTTAAAAAGTACAACTTGAATAGATTCTTTTATAATCATAAAAATAAAAAAATTGAGTAATACTAATAGCTTTTTATGTAGAATATATTATGTCTTATACATTAAACGCTTTACAGATATTGACCCACTTAGTTTTTTTTATAACCATAGGAAGTGGCTCTACTATTAAGTCCCACTTTACAGATGAAATAACTGAGGCACCAAGAAACTTTCCATAAAGTTATCCATACAGTAAATGTTTAAACTACAAACATGTTCTTTATATTCTGAAATCTAAAGCAAATAAAAATACTTCTATTACAGCCAGGGTTTGTAAATCACTGGAGAAAGATCTTACTCAAATCTGTTCAGGAATGTAATTATCTTGCTTATGTGAAGTTAAAAGCCATCCTATCGTTTTGAATGATACTGATTGGAATAGGAAGGGTGGAGAGAACTTTCATCCCTACATGAGCCAAGTTCTTCCATGAGACCTTAAATATATATGACCTACTTAATTAATTAGCAGCCTTATTCAGTTCCCTGAATCACATTTAATGATACCACAACTGTGTGTATGAGTTAGTCAAATAGCTACTGAGAAAGGACAAATCTGAAAACCTGAATCACTTTTCTGACATCGATCCAGATGATTTTCAAGGTTAACGTGTATCAGTTTATTTAGAAATATAACAGCATGTTGGTTAGAACTCTTTCAATTGTAAGTGACAGAAACCCTACTGAAAGAAACTCAGGGGGAAGGAGAATTTACTGAAGGGCTTTTGACACAATGGCTGCAGTCCTACAAACAATAGGGACAGGTACTCCAGGGCTACAAAAATTCTCTTTTTTCAACTCTGTTTTTCTGTGTGTCCACAAGCCTGCTTTCCCTGCAACCAGCTTTATCCACACGCTAAAAACCCCAACTAAGGTGCCACGACTGCAAACTTCTCAATTCTATTGCCCATTTCCAGCTGAAAACATTCTAGGGAAAGATTGGTCTACATTGGGTCAGATGTCCAAAGCTGTATCAGTGAGGTATAGTCAGAGGAATAAAGTCTAGTAAAAACATGGTTGCTGAAAACAAGTATTTGTGATTGGGAATGTAAGAGTTCTCGGCATAAAAGGGGACCTATTTTGAGGGGAAAAGTGGCAGCAGCTTTGGGCAGATAAAACAGTGTCCACATTAAAAGGTAGGTTGGTAAAGGCATAAGTCTGCTGCTGACCAGCTGTAGGACAAGACCAGTCAAAAATCCCCTGAGTCTTAAGTTCATCTGCTTTATACTAAGAATAATCATCTTGCCTATTCCACCAAGTTGTTGTAAGAAACTCCTGAAATGAGTGTGCATGTGCATAGTAACCTGAAATATATTACAAAATTTCAAGGTATGACTGTTGCTATTACTATCTATATAGGTAACTAAATTTCCCATTTTTCACACTGATGCCTGGAGTCAGACTGACACAGCAAGTAGTTTGAACAAATTGAAGCTCATCTAACACCACGGGCTGTGAGTGTACTTCTTCTCAAGCCATATTGCTGTCCAGCTGTGCACAGATATTATGCCAAGTTCATCAAGAGATAGTAGAGTTTCTCAGGGAACAGGAGCAGGGGAGGCAGAATGAGACTCAGATGGAAGGCACTAACTCAACCAAGAAACTCTGGTTGGTCTACTTCCCAGCGGTCTTCTGTCTCCTTCCCAAGCACTTCTTCACTGTTATCTCTTAGAGACAATTATTAGCTAATTAATGCACACGTGGACAATGAGCACTGGTTAATATGTCATTAGCGTGTCACCGTGACATTAAAATCAGCAAGGAAAGAAAGATAAATGATAAAAGTAATCAATAGTATCATGTCTACTTTAAGTCAGTGCTAGATAAAGAGATTCAGTCACTGTTTGTGTGCCACTTTGTTGCATGAGCCATGAAAGCCTGACTTGTAAATAAAGCTTCTCAATTCGGTGCTACCTTTCTTTTTATAATAGCAAGGGGACGGTTTCCAAATAATAATACAATGTGCTATTTGTATTAGTGGTCCCCAGCCTTTCTGCCACCAGGGAAGACAATTTTTTCATAGCTGCAAGGCTGGGAGGTAGGTGGGAGTTCGGAGTGATTTAAAGAAGTGCGCGAGTAGATCCTTCATGCAGAATTCACAGTAGGGTTTGTGCTCCTACGAGAATCACCACTGATCTGAGGGAGGGGGAGGGGGACTCAGGTGGTGGCGTGAGTCATGGGGAGTGGCTGTGAATAGAGAGAAAGCTTGGCTCACTGGACCACCTTTCACCTCCTGCTGTATAGCCTGGTTCCTAACAGGCCGAGGACTGGTACCGGTTTATGACCTGGAGGCTAGGGATGTTGATTCATATTACACACTATTACTTCATAATCATGTTCATGTAGAATTCATCTACAAGGTTGCAAGTATAGTTTACTGAAGTTGATTGTATTAGTCTGAAGTTGATTGTCTGAAGTTGATTGTCTTAAGTACAGTAATGAAATTGCAATCTGAAACGTGCCACAGACCTGACCAAAGACATCCATATGAAGCTGAAAAGTATAAGTGTTCCCATTCCAAATCCACTTTACTATGTAACCTTACCAGTTTATGCTCCCCAAAAGCCCATGTGCTTAGGCTTGGTCCCTACTGGGAGGGATGGGACCTAGCAGAAGGAAGTTAAGTCAGTGGGTGGCATACCATTGAAGAGGACACTGGTATCCTGGCCCCTTCCTTGTCACTTTGCTTCCCAGCCACCATGAAGTAAGCAGCTTTAATCCACCATGTGTCCCCTGCCCTGATGTTCTGCCTCACTACAGGCCCAAAGGTGATGGGACCAAATGTCCAAGAACAGAAATATCTAAAAACACCAGCCAAAATAAATCTTTCCCCTTACTAGATTTATCTCAGATACTTGTCACAGCAACTGAAAGCTGACTAACACAGTAATTGAAGACAAAGCCTGAGTCCTTGCAACTACTATGACCATCTATATGATTTCGAGAAAGGTGGCTATAACACCAGTTACCTTTCTGAGGCACATACTGTATGCAGGCCCTAGACTAAGCAATTTACATGCACTAAGTGCTTTAATCCTCAGAATAACCCTGTGAGGCAGGTACAATTATGTTCTCCATTTTGCAGATGATGAAGGTGAAGCACACAGAGGTTAAGCACTCTGCTCAAAATCACTTAGCAAGCAGCAGAGTCTTCAACACAGGCAAATTAGCTGCTGCATCTCTAATCCTAATCACTATGCTATACCATCTCCCGAGGATGCTAAGCTTGGTGCACCATCTGATTACGCCTTTCAAAAGCTCAAAAAGAGAAAGATGCATTTTACCCAGATTTTTGAGCTACCCAGCACATATTTCCAGAGGTTTTTCTCAACAGTTCCTGACTTCATACAGCTCA
Organism: Hystrix cristata; assembly: GCA_004026905.1. NCBI lineage: Eukaryota > Metazoa > Chordata > Mammalia > Rodentia > Hystricidae > Hystrix > Hystrix cristata. The sequence goes on along the minus strand of PVJO010008276.1, from coordinate 26,089 downwards.
GCACTGATCTCAAATGTCTATCTCATCAGCACTGATCTCAGAGGTTAAAATCATGTTGAAGGCTGTGAAGCTGAGCTCCTGTCCTCCTGGGCGGCCCTACCTCCTGTCTGCTTTGTCAGTTTTGGCGAATGTTCAGGCGTAGTCAGAGACCCTGAGTGGAGCATCATCAGCCTTAGTACCATCCTCATCTCTCCCGTGGGAGAAGAAAGCTTCTCCAAGATCAAATATGGTTTGGGAGGTTGCCTGCACCTCAAACGGCAGCAGCGAGCAGCAGGGGGAAGTCACGTTGAAAGTAGTGCAAACATAGCAAATACAGAATGAGAGAGGAAAACAATTTAACTCGATGATACTAGGCTGTGCTGTACATTAGAGTCACCTGACAAAGCTTAAAAACTCATTACGAATATTTGGCTCACTCCAAATGGGTTAAACCAGAACATCTGAGGGTGGGGCCTTGCTTTGAATACCGCAGACATTGTCTACACTTGGCAAGCAAACTTGAGATAGTTGGAATTCTTCCTTCAGTCTCACTTGCTGAGGGTCTTTCATAGTATGAGCATCTTGCTGCCCTGAGTGTAGTTAAATCCCAATAATGTCATCATAAGTTGAAAATACCATAAATCAAAATGTATCTAATACGTCCAACTTACTTAACATCAGAACTTAGCAATATAATACACTGTAGGGTTTAGATTGTTTCTCCTTGTGCAAGGAATTAGGGAACTGAGTGGCTCACTAAGAGTTGCCACCACCCAGCATCATATGAAAGAGTATCAGTACTGCACACCACCAGCCCAGGAAAAGATCAAAATTAAACGCAGAGTTTCTACTGAATGCATATCACCTCACACCATCGTAAAGTCAAAATATCGTAAGTTGAATCATCTAAATAGGGGACTGTACTATGAAATCATATTTAGCATATTATTAGCTGCTATAATTGCTGCACATATTATCCATTCATAAATATAGTTAGATATTGAGAGGTTTTGTACCAGCACAACAGTAGGGACAAGTTACAACTCAGGAGTTGCAATCGGCTTTTCTACTACAAAGAGACATAAAACGGCTGTACAAGAGAAATGTAACTACCTCACCATCTCACAGTCAGGTGTGAGGCAGCTACCTTCATACACGGATCCTTTTGTCCCTCAACCACTCAGGACAAGTGTAACTCCTGCACATGAGTGCTATACCATCTTTACCTGAAGAACCTACAGCTTTAGTCGGATACAGGTCTTCAACCTTTCTATTCCCATGCCTCATCACCTGGCACCTCACTGCTCCTTCCCAGGAGCAGGCTCACAGATGGGAGTCTCCCTGCACACAGGCTAGACACCCCAGCCTACACTACCTTACTTCTCCAACTTGAAGGAGCCAGTGCTGGGAGAAGAGCTTCTGTCAGCTCCTGACTCAAGTGTTTCATAAATGCACACACACACACACACACACACACACACACACACACAGAGTATGGTTAGCCTTCAACCTGGACAAAGAGAAGCTGGTTTAATTGGACAATAGCAAGATAATTCAGAAATGCAGCAAAAGCCTCCATCGCTTCTCTAAAGAGCAAAAGCAATTGCTTGTCTGTGATTGCACAGAAGCACTGAGAGAAGGCTGATCACAGTTGTGTAAGAAAAGGCAACAGAGTGGGGAATCAAGCAACACCAAGCACTACACTGAGTAGGTGCTTTGGTGGCACTATCTTTTAGGGCAAAACCTAAACCCAGGTTTCTGGTGCTTCCTGGCCAGACTAGATTCCTAAGACACTTTCCCTAGGTGGTGAATGTTCTAGCCCCAGGCTCTTACTTGTGGAAGGACAAATACACGGATCTCTTTCCCTCCCTCTCTAGAGTGACTGCTGCTCTGGTCCTAAAGATGGCCCTGCCACTTCGTTGCAAGAGGCCCTTCATAAATTTCAGTTGTCAACATGAAATCAGTTTTGCTATGGGCAGAAGGGTGTTTCATTGTCCCAATATTTGCACTTGGCTAAATCATATCCACGGGCTGAACAACCCTTTTTTATTTATTTCTTTATCCTTCCCAAAATGAACACAACGTGTCTGCCGAGAATCTAAGGCAAAAATTTCATAAAAGTTATAAAGTACAAATAGTCCTCTTTTCAAAGAAGGGGGTGGGGCTGGGCCTGTAGAACAAAGCCCCCCTTTGAAGACTCAAGATTCTAATTTGGAGCGCTTTGCCACTCCCGATTCCAAATCTGCATCATTAAACCATGAACGAGGGAAAAGTAATAATTGTGAGCAAGCTGAGTATTTCTTAATGATTTTCTGTCTTATACCCAAAGCAAATAAGCCAAATGCTTACTCAAAGCCTGGGGTGGGGGGAGCAAGGGTGGGACGTGGTTTTGCAATTTCTTTCTGGTTTTTTTTCTATAGTCTTTCTTCTTCCACTGAAAGTGTCTATAAAATTTTTAAAGGAAAGTAGGTTGCTAAAATGTACTTAATTTGCCATGATAGATTGAGTCCATGCTTCAGTGACTGTAATTGAATCTGTGACCTATTTCTTTAGTAAAGTAGAAATAGTCTCTGGGGTTTTTGTCACTACCATCTTTTAATGAAATTCAAAAAGACTGTCAAAATGTCTACACTTTTTCTACTGGTTGTTAATGTTATTACTTTACAATTTGTTACTTTTTAATTAATCTTAATAAATGTGTACACACTCTACCTGGCCATTGGAAATGCTAGACATTGACTCTTCGCTGTCATAAGGCAAAGCAAAATTAACAGGACAGAAAGGGCAGAGCAGCCAGGAAGGGTCTCAATACATTTTGGTTCCACCTTTAAGAAAATACTTTAAGGCCTCAGTGCTGCAAATCTGCCCCAAGAAAGGAGGTTTTGGAGCTGCAGCAGCAGAGGCTAAGGTGCTGCCCCGTGGCCCTCTACTTGCTGCTGCCACCACTAACTCTCCCACTTTGCTGAGGGCTGCAAATGTGGCAAGCTGACAGTCTGGGGGAGCAATATTTTATTGACAAAACGTAAGAGAAAATATGTTCGGCTGCTTTTAAGCAGTGGTGTAGGAGGGTGTTACAGAACCAGATGGCCCAAGTTAGTCTTTCATTCGCCGGGAAGCTGGGAAATCACTGCCTGCTCTGTAACTTCCATGCTAGCGGCCACTTTGCCAGCGGGTGGCTGGCTGCGGTTTCCAGAGCCAGTGTCCCTCCTGAGTCCACAGGGCGCAAGGAAGGAGCTGAGTGTCTGGGGTTCATTTCCTGTTGTGTCCAGGGTGAGCAAGGGGAACATATCTTTGGGTCTTTCCCTCAGTCATATAAACAAGAAAGTTTTCCAGTGGTTCTCAAATATGGCCCCAAAACATAGCAGCAGCACCCTGGACCTACTAAACCCGAAATCCGGAAGTAAACCCAACAGTCTGGGGTCTAGCAGTTCTGTTGCTTACTCAAGCCTGTGAACCAGTATGCTAGAGAAAAGAATTAGGGTGGCTGACGCATGGAGGTGGGTAATGGGTGGGAAAGACTCCCATTAGGATTAGATTGCAAACTGTCAGGAGGGCTCTTCTTACCTAAATACACTCGGGGCTTTCTGTGTCTTCCCTCTGATATTCCCTGGCTGGAATGCATCATCTTCCCCTACCCTTTTATCTCTATCCAATCTCTAATTGTCAAAATCTTGACGATGTTCCTAGGTTAGCTGAAAGGTCTCTTAGCCTAAAAGTCTTTCCATCTGGAGCATTTGGTCTCTCTCTCTACTATAGCCCAGCACTATGACTTTTCTGACAGCAACCACCTTTAGCTTTCTGTGCCTAGAAAACAAACTCCTTGAAGACAGTTGCCCTGCTTTGTCATCGATGTTCCACCACAATGCCCATTATGATGCAAGGGACCAAGGAGATACTAAAACAAATTCTGAAACACTGGCATTTTCATTCAGTAGAAAATGTGAACAAATAGTCAGCTAATGTTTATTGGTTTTGGTAAGCATTCTAATTCTCCCCTTTGGTAATCAAAGCAGATTTCCATTCATGGGCCACAGATGTATTGCCCTGTTGGAAAATTCTAGAAACACAACTCATAGTTCAGTCTGAAACACTTACTGAATAGGCTGTCAGATCTTATGGTAAGTGCTTATGGCTTAGAGATAAATAAAATACAGTCTTTGTCCTTGAAGTCACACATGGGTAGAAGAACACACACTAAGACCATTTTTGTATATCACAAGTAAAAAGATAGCTATGTACAAGGTCAGTGTGAGCACAGAGCAGAATCTCCCTTGCATCTAACCCTGGCATCATAAGAAGGGTTTGTTTGCCAGGCATGCTGGTGCAGGCTTGTAATCCCAGTGCTCAGGAGGTTGAGGTGGGAGGATCACTGTGAGTTCAAGGCTAACCTGGGCTACCTGGGCTTTCTAGAGAGACCCTGTCTCAAAAAAACAAAAAAAATAAAAAATAAAAAAAAAGGAGAGAGGTTTGTTGGAAAAAAATGTCTAAGTCTCGAAGAACAAGGAAGAACAGCCAGGTGAGGAGAATGTAGAAGCTTGTGTAAAGGGGAAGGGGTACCTGAATAAAAAGTATTGTTACAGCATAGATTTCTAGCTGGAGACCAGCAAAATGTTAAGGCTGTATCGCTGAGCTGGAGGCCAGATCATGGAGTGCTTTATAGTTCATGCTAAGGAATCCGAGTTTTATTCTAGAGGTCTCAGCAGACAATACAATAAGAGTCGAGGTTAGATTTCCATTTTGAATAAATTGTTCTGGCTCTAGTGGTGAGGAGGGTTCAGGGGGATGAGGGTGGATGGTGATGAGAGAGGACAAGATGAGCCCTGGGCATTTACAGATTTCCCCAGGGGATAGAGTTGGATTTACTCTCAAACCAATTAGAACAATAAACTCTCTCTCTCTTTTGGAACAAAACTCGAGCAGAGTACAGTTCTCAATGCTGCACAGCAAGTCTTGCTCCTGGTAAATCAAGTGGTTGCCTGGCTGGTTTGAATGGAAATCAGACCAGTTAGTTTGAGTGACCACACTGTCGCCCTCATTTGCTTGATTAGGATTTCCAGTCCATGCACTTGAACCTAACAGGCCATAATGGCTTCAAGAGGCAGCCATTGACCACTATCAAACTCTCCCCCAATCCTCCAGGCAGACTGACTAGCAAGCACAGCTATTCTCTCCTCAATATTACCATCCACATTTTTATAATTTGCTAGTTCATTTCACTTGATCGACCAAATAATACCCATTTTTACACACTTTCCTGGAGCACATGCTGGAAAGAATGAGGTTTTTTGACTATTACTTTTCATACTGAGACTTAAACCACATGTAATAATAATCACAGTATTGTCTTTGCCGCTGAGTCATTTAAAGTCCTAAATGGCAGTTTGTTCCCGTAATCGGGACCTTGGGGTCCTAAGTCTGGGGAGAGAGAAAAGAGGAATCCTGAAGAATCTTTGCACTGTTGGGAACCAACATTTAACAACATTTTAAAGATGTTGTGGCTTAGCAAACACTCATCGCCTGCATCGTCCTCCTGACTCACAAGCAGTGGGGTGGTGATTTGTGGGTACTCGTGTTGTCTCCAAGAGCTTGGGCTCTGTCTTGGCCAAGGTCACTCAGCTAGTACAGCTCTAGAATTTGAACACTGGACATACATTCCACCACCTTGTTCTAGTTTCAGCATCACGCCAGAGCAAAATGCTCTGAGATGGGATGGTTGGAGGAAGATGGTCCAAAAGATGGAAAGAGGCTGAGAAAAATGGTGAAACATAGTCAAGTGTAAGCAAAGGGTGATGGTCCCATTATCCTTCAGTAAACAGTGTTGCTTCATCCAAAGAGACCATGAATGGAATAACCTCTGACTGAACTGCTTTTATAAAGGAAAATAATCATTGTTAAACTTCAAAAAATCTTTGAAAGAATTACAAATTACACTTAAAATTTCTCCAGTTTAACCCTACAGACTGACTGAGAGTGATAAAATAAAACAGAGAAATGAAAATGACATCCACAGCTGACTCCAGATAGACAATATCTGTGTCGTTTTTCATCTTTATTTCAACTCTTTGTGGAAAAGATATTGGAGAATATCAAGGAATGACCATAGGAAAAAAAGTAAATGGGAGAACATTTTTTCTGTGTCCTATTCTAGCTTATCACATCATTTTTATCATGTGTGGAGTATCAGTGAGTTTTGGAAATTATGAAACCCACCTAGCCACTGCACTGATGATAATGGGAACTTCTGCCTCCTGGAGATACTGCCACCCTTCTGCCAAGCTTCTTTTAGCCCTTTAGATTTAAGGGGAGCCCTAGGAACTACAGGTCCAACCATTCAAAGGCTATAATCAGGAAAGTCTTAATGACTGCATGGTTAGACTATCATATTTTTGCCCCAAGGTACTGAGTGAGTCTCAAAGGTGGCATTCAGCATCCTTTCCTACTGAGATCTCATTATGCATGTGTAATTTGAGTAAACAGTGAGACTCTATTGAATTAAATTCCTCCCTTTAAATTAGCCTTAATACAGAAAGGGAGGAGACAGGATGTTTATTCTTAAAGAGATCAAGTAATTAATTTTGTAAGTTCTATGAAATATTGAAGGAAACCATTCATATATATTTCCGAACAATTAAAATCGCAAGCACTCGAATATGTTTATCTATGGAAAAAATGAAATCAAGTGAGCAAGAGTCAGTTCATTAATCTCATGGGATTTCTCCACCATGATGAGATTTTATACACATATGATTGAGGGGATAAATAAAATTTCAGTCAGATGTTGGCTAACTGGAACACAATACTGCTAGATATTAACTTTTAAAAAAATCACTTTTAGAAATTTTATTGTGTTCAGTTATCATTTTAGTTCAAACTCTTATCAAGGAGAAATCATGTTAATAACCATTATATACCCCTTCTATATTTATACAGGAACTCAGGGTTTTCAACTTAGTTCATAATCCAGAGACATTGCAAGAGTTTCAGAAAATGTCATCTTTTTTTTAAACCAATGTATTTTAAGATTAAGCTTTCATAAATTAGGAAATATAACCCACATAAATAATACAAACCCTGAGCATGTCATTATTCTAGTATCTGTTATTTAATATTAGAGGCTAAATACAAAAGAACATCTCCCTCATTTTGTCCTTCAAATATCCATGTGCATGCTCCTAAATGCTCCTATGATTAGCATTGGTATCTGGAAATACTATCTACACATTGCTCTCATAGAAATTCTGGATTTCTCCCATAATTATTTGGAATCATTAAATTATAGACATATCAGGATCCAGGCAGGATCCAGAGTTTCTCAATATTGCTCTGTTGACATTTTGGAGTGGATAATTCTCTGTTGTAGTAGCAACTGTCTGCATACTCCAGGATAGTTAGCAGCCTCCCTGCTCTCTACCTATTAAATGCCACTATAACGTTTATAGGTACCATTAGCGTGTTTCTAGACATTGCCAAATATGCCCCCGGGGGCAAAAAAAATCCCTGACACAAATAGTGATTATAGACGTGGCTTAATAAAACAGAGATCCAAGGCACATTTAAAGAGATCCTAAATATACAGTGACTGACGGCTTGTGGTTGGAAAGGGAGAGCTTAGAAGAGAGAAATTCAAAGACATTCAACAATTCTGGAATTAAAGGAAGCAAAGATCTGATTGAAATCAAAAAGTGCTGTCCACACCAAGACATAGTCTAGTAATGAACTTCAAGGATTAAGAAGAAGAATATCTATGCAGGAAAAGGTAAGAAGGTAGGCAAAAGTACAAAGGGGAACAATTTAGCCTCAGATTTAAGCAAACGAATACTTCAAGACTGTCAAAAATGTTCTGTGCTCTATAATTTGAAATAAGCCACCAAAATGAGTTACTCTTTGCTTGAACTTAGTCAGGGGTAGGGCCTATGACATCCTGTTAGACTGTTGCTTATATTCTGGACCATAAACACAGGTGTTCACTAAGCCAGTGTTACTATTTACTATTCCTACATGATACCCTTCACCAACGGATTCATTTATTCAGCATTCTTTGAATGCCTATTATTTGCTAGAATTATGCTAACTAATTACACCACCTTCCTGCCAACAATGCTTTTTTAATGGCCAAAAATATTTTAATCTTCAATAAATTTAATCTTCACTAAGCTTTTATCTTCCCTCTTTGTTAAGACTGAACAGCCTTTAGTTGGTTCATTGCTCATTCCTATTACTTCTTATGTCATTTGCCTCTGTACACTGTCCATCTTTCTCTCATTTTGTTCATTTTTAAAGTTGGGCTGTGGTTGTTCATTGTGAACTACCAGCTGTGTGGAGAGAAGGGGCTTCTCTGGTGAGGATTTTATCTTCAGAATTTGTACCTGGTGTTTGGCTGAACAGGAGCTTCTCATTAGAATGTGGTCAAGTCCTTCTTTTTCTTTACAGCCTCTGGGTATCTCGTCTTCCTCAGAAAGGTCTTTCTATCACTCTGGGATTAGGATAGTCTTAGTTATAGTACTAGCATGGCAGGGGTGCAACCAACAAACAGGAAGGACTCGGATGTCTCTGATGCAGTGATTGGAAGGACCCTGGGAGAAGAATGGCATTTTTAAAAAGGGCTAAGTTCTACAACAAAGAGGTTTTATAAACCAAAAGGCAGAAAATCCAACACTGTTGTAGGAACTCTGTAGGTTTTCAAGGCAGCCCTTGCTGAATTTACCTATAATTTGTGAACAGTCAACAAGAACACAGAAACACACATTAGAGTTCGTGGTCCCCTAAACTGCTTCTTTACGGTGTATTAGGCCTGTGGATGTCTACGTGTGTGCTCACCCATATGGTTCACGCAGTCATCTGCAGGGGATAAAATGGTCAAATCCGTGGATGCTCAAGTCCCTTCTAAAAACATGCTGTAGTATTTGCACATAACTTGCACACATCTGCCTATATACTTTAAATCATCCATACATTACTTAGAATACCTAATGCAATGCAAACTACAGGTAAATAATTGTTATGTGTTGTGTGTGGAATAATGACAAGAAAAAAATCACTGCACAGGCACAATTTTTTTCTAATATTTTTGACTCATGATTGGCCAAATTTGCAGATGCAGGTCCCACAAATACAGGAGGCTGACAAAGCCAGCGACTTATCTAAATAGGCCTTCTTTGCGCCTAGAAAGAGAAGAAACTTTGCTGAGATGCTGATTTTTTCCAATTTGGCATATTTTCAGGTACCTAATACCTATACTTCATTATCTTCATACTCAGGGCTCTGGGATCAGACTTTCTTGATTCTGAGATTTCATAATCATCCACTCAATTCACTTTCTTCCTCATTGGCCTAGAAAAAGCCCAACATAGAGACTTCTTAATGAGTCCACCTATCTCAACCCTCTTCTCTTTCTCTCTGGACTAAGCTTTTCTTGACATAAGGAGTTTGGTGGTCCTTTTTTGTGCAGGCTCAGATCCCCCAATTTATACTCAGCTTTCTGAGCCCCGCCTACCCATGAATGGCCAGAGCCCATGGTGATATCAGTCTAAGAATCTCTGTTGTGACACAGGCAGCTGGCACACCAGGATTTGTGCTTTCCCACTTTAAGGTCATGCACAGTGCTGGGCATATAATAGATATTTCACAAAATTACCATAATAAAAGTTAAGATTTACTAAGCGTGTGGTATGTGCTTTACAGTGCTAAGAACTCTTCACACATTTCCTCATTCATTCACAACTTTATAAAGTGGGCAAAATTCTTATATTATTGCTGGACAGAATAAATTAATGAAAAGTTCCAAATAAAAATGAGTCAAAAAGGCATTGTGCCAAAGAAAGAAGAATCTATTTATTGTAAAGAAATCCTATGATAAATAGTCATTTATTGTAAAGTTGGCAGCCACAAGCTATGCCCCAGTGAGAATGAAGACTTTTGTCTGGAACTTTTCAAAATGTAGGTGATTAATAATGCTTGTTTTCTAGCAAATTCCTTGGGAAAAGCAGCCTCCCTTCATGAGGGACATGACATGTTGAGAGAGACACAGAGGGAGAGAGAAGGAGAGAGAGAGAAATAGACAGACAGAGACAGAGAAAGACAAAGACAGAGAGAGACAGAGAGACAGGTAGATAAAATGGAGAAAAAGAAGGGCAAAATGCCAAAAAAATTCCTGAACGAGAGTCTGGAATGTGTTAGATTCCTTCTAAGACAGGACTCAGCCTGCAGCATCCCTGGAGATTTTCTAAGGCATGGACCTTTCGAAGGCATCTGATCTGCGAAGAAACAGCCTCTAACAGGGGTCCAATCTACACATGGGGCTCAAGAAGAGAAGGAAGGCTAATCCTGTTTCATTAGGTTTTCATGTGGACTAGAAGTAATTATTGTGTTATAGTAGGTTTTAAAATTTCTCTAATTTCCTCGTATTATCACTGTTTTGTTGTTGTTACTAAACAGTCATCCATAGATATCTGCAGAGGTGACTGTTTCCAGGACCACTGTGGATACCAAAACCGACATTCTCATAACTTGAAGTCAACTCTAGTTACATATAATACCTAATATAATATATTACATAAATACTCATTACACTGAATTCTTCAGTGAACGATGACTATAGCTATTTGTACATGCTGGGTATAGATATAAATATCATTTCAAATATTTTCTGTATTAATTTGGCTGACCTGCAGATGTGCAGCCCAAGATTCAGAGGGCTGATTATACTATCATTTACTCATCTTCCGATAACAAAACCAAGAAGACTCTTGAAACAAAATGATTTTGTTGTTGATTTGTGAGGTAGCAGAGAAGACTAGGGAGACAGCTCTGCAGGCTGATTTGCATCTGGCCTGGTACATTAGGTTTTATTACTATGTAGCAAGTTACCACAAACTGAGTGGTTTAACATGACCTAAATGTATTAACTCACAGGTTCCATGATTTGGGGGTCCCACAAAGCTGAAAACAAGATTCTGGTCATCTACATCCTCATTTGGAGACTCAAACAGAAATTCCAGCACCAAGTCCCTTTAGATTGTGGGAAGAATTTATTTTCTTGTACCCGTAGCAGTGAGATCTCCATTATCTCGCTAGCTGTTGTCCAGGGACTGCTCTCAGGTGCCAGGGACTGCTCTTAAGTGCTAGAGACTGCTCTCAGGTTCTGGCTTTGTGGCCCTTTCCACAGGCAGTTTATACTATAGCTGCTTGATGATTTAAGACCAATGGGAGAATTTTGTTTCTTCTGTCATGAAGGGCCCAGTCTTTTAAGAACTCTCCTGATTAAGCCAGGCACACCTGTGATAATTTCCCTTGTGATTAATTTAAAATCACCTAATTGGGGACCTTAATTGCATCTGCAAAACCTTTTCCCTTTATCTTGGCATGTGACAGAATCACAGGAATAAAGGAGTGTGAACACCAGTGGAAATGAATCCTGGGAGCCCTCTCAGAACTCTCCCTACCATCCCTGTGGAATAAGGACTCGATCAGGGACTACAGGAAGCACCATGACAGGGCAACCCAAAGCCCCACTGAACACAAGAACAAGGTCTGGGAATAGAAGGAAAGAGGTGGCCGGAAGCAGAGAGAAGACAAAACTGTGACTGCCAGTCATAGGTATTCTTCCTATATTTGGAATGTTTCGCAAGAGAAAGAAGAGGGATAGTACAAAGAGCTGGATTTTATACTTTCTTAACTAAGGTTTCCAGACTAAGAGGAACCACACAACGAGCTGAGCCCAGACCAGGAAGGGTGGGCTATTTCATCTTGCATCTCGACTCTGATCGACTGGTAGTGCCTGCATGCCAGGTTACCCTGAGAAGGACCCTTAGTCTGTGTTGTGGTTCAGCAGGAAATAGTGCTGTGCTTCATTAGCAGTGCCTGTCATGAACTCTGGATTCATGATTGGAAGTATACTGAACAACCATTGGCCATTCCTGACTTAGTGTACACATCACACTAACCCTCAATAAATATTAAATGGAAGGCGAAGTGTATAACCAGATATAACCAGTGGATAAGGAGGAAGTGATCTTCAGGAGACAGTTTTCATACTTCATATTCCCAAAACAGTAATTTTTCGATCTTAAAACCTCCCATGAAGAAGTTGTTTACTTACACAACCAATCTTTAAATAAATGCTCAGGAATACCAGGTAATTGTATGAATGGACAGACCACAGGAGTGATGGATTATACAACAGAAACCCTTCAATGTCTTATAATGGTTTCACAAGATGGATGCTTCCCAGCTCATCGTTACGCCCCTCCCAAGCTGCATGCATCTCATTTCCAAATGTTGCTCAGAATCCCCAGAAAGAAAGAGTTATTTCCATTAAAGAAAAGATGGACTCAGTGACTCTCTAAAGATTTGGATGAGTCACATCCCATTTGGCAGAGAAAGAGAAAGAAGTTCGGGGTCATGTCCTAGTCTTGAGGTTCCAGCAGGCTTCCTCATTTTGATCAAAGCCCTGGAACATTTTAGTACTGAGAATGTTTGTAGGCCCTTGTCAGAGTCATCTCTGCTTTCATTTTCCTTGGGGCTTGGCAAAGAGAAGTCACCTCCTTTTCACAACTTCACAGCATTTTTTCACATCTTGAAAATGCCCTCGTGTTTGTCACTTGTGCAATAAACAAAAGCAACAAAGCAAATCCATCTGCAGAACAGTGCCATATGAAGCTAACTTAAAATGCTAATGGGTGAGCATGACACACAGAATAGCAGACTGCTGAGAGCTAAAGAAACATGGATTCCAGGGAGAAAGGCACTTTGCAAGCTGGTCTGTGCTAGCCTGCCTGTGCGAGGGGCTGCAGGCAGCTGGGTACAGACACAAGTGGAAACCAGATTTTCACACCTTCTAGTCCCCTTTATTGCTCCTTTCAACTCTTTGGCTTGACTTTTCTTGGAAGGAGGTTATGTGAAATCTGAAGAAATAGCCCCTGGCAATGCTTTCTCACAGAAAATATCTTTCTTTTTCTTCCTTCTCTTAACTGTTTATGTGATAGAACTACTTTGATACAGACAATAAGCTGCAGTTACCCCTCAAGAGTGAGCAAGGAAACAATGCCTGACCTAGATGACAGTGGAGCAAAATGAAGCCACTTGCCCTAAAAACAGAAGAATGCATGCCTCTGATAGCCCCATCACTACTGAGCCAGATTATTGAGTCTACAGATGTGAGATGCATTAGGGCAGTTCTCTAATCACTGTTCTGTCCCTTGGGTGTAGAACTGAAAAACAATATACTAGGGAATCAATTTCAAAGATCTTTTGGAGAAAACTGAATTGGATCCAATGCATTCAAGGATCAGTAGCATCCCTGAAATCTGGAGATGAAATGTGGTCCCATTAAGAAGCTGCTACGAAAATGAAGTAGAAGATGATGTGTAAGAAACGCCAAGCATCTCTCTTCACAGAGGGACTTGAGAGGTGTGTTTAAGGAAAAGATATTCTCTACTGTTATTCTAAATGCTTAGAAAAAGAAAACAAAAGAGCAAGCAAACACATAAAACTATACGTTGTGCCATTGTTCGTTTATTCAGTGAGGCCAAGCCATAAGTGTGGATTGATTCTTTGGTTGCCATGGCAGAGGGAATGGCTTCTGGGTTATGACAGCAGCTGCCATATGTTCGGCTTCAAGTCAACTGATTCCACCACAAAAAGAGGAGAGAGCAGCGGGAGGTGTGCAGCCCTAAATATGCCCAGATCCCAGTTAGCACTGAGTTGTTACGGCACCTCTGTTGTGGGCAAGGCACTGGCCAAGCCCCTGCCATGGCTTCTAAGCAAACATATCCGCGAGGGCTTCCCACACAGAAGCTACCACCAGGGGACCGATCAGTCCTCAGCCCAAACACAGTGCAGTCAAATTTGAGGAAGAGCTCTGGTGGTGACTTACAAAAGATCTGCAGTCCACAAGAGACACCTTCTTTGGAAGAAGGTGCAACTGGAACCATCAGTGGCCTTTCTCAGAGAGCTGGAACTTGAGACATACAGAGGCAATGTATGAATTCTGGGACCACAAATAGAATCAAGAAGTGTTTAACTGTAGATACAAATCCTGGATATATTCTAGAGGCTGGGGGTATCTGGACCATCTGAAGCAACATCACTGAGGGTGAGTTAGGCACATTATTGCCCCAATTTTCTTCCGCCCTTAAAGAATTCTGGGTGACTCCTTCATGGTCTGACTCAATGTGACAATATGTATGTTGCTATGTTGCAAATTAGGACCCAAATAGCCATACTGTCAGAGCACTAATGAATTTTTTCAGTAACCAAGAGATTACTTTTTGGTTTTTTTCTAGGTTCCTATAAGTTATTTGCTCATATAGGAATTTACCATTTTGGGGAATTCTGTAGTATGCATTATTAAGCACCTACTGCAGGAATCTAAACAATTTTTATAGGAATAGAGGCTTTCCAAAACAACCCAACTACATGGAAAGGACTTTAGATGCTGACATGGCTGTGGTGGCCCTTGGAACAATCCCTATCTTCTTTACTATGGAAGCTTATAAGAATATCAGAAATAGCAATTCACACTAAGCAATCAACACTCATGTGCTGTCTTCGTATGGCTAAATTAGGTCAAAGCTCCAAATTACACTGCTGAGCCCTCTCTACACAGACACAATGATTCGGCTGTTGTTCTTTATCAGAGACTCCAATCTGTCAGACAACTCACTACCCATATGGAAAATGAGCTTGAACCGACACTTCACAGAAGAATTTTCAACAACCTATTAACAAATCAAAAAACATATTTAATCTCATTCATATACAAAGAAATGCAAATTAAAAGTACAGTTAGCTACCACCACATACCCACCAAACTGGTCCAAATTTAAAAGTGGCAATATCCAACACTGATGGAGATCTCATGGGCTGCAGTTAAGAACGCAAACTAGTGACACCACTTTGGAAAACAGTTGGACATTATCCAATAAAATCACAGTAATGTAAATATTATGACATAACAGCCATATGTTATGCTATGTACTAGCTATGAAGAGAATTTTCCAAATGCGTGACAATATTAAATGATACATAAATGATTTATGATCACAACGCTAACTGGAACGTGAAAATGAACAAACTCCAGCTACCCCTGAGAACATGGTTAACTCTATGGGGTAGAGAGAGTTGTTACCCAGAAGGGACATAATGGGGTCCTTAATCTAAATTGGTACCACATCGATTACTATTTGTTATGCATATGCGCACGTGTGTGTGTGTGTGTACAAATTTACTCTTCCAGTAAATTCTATTTCACAGTTTAAAAGAGTAAAAAAAAAAAATCAATATCCAAACAAATGACAGTTTCTTTTTGTGAAGATTTTATCCTGAAGTATGGACTGTACCTCAAACAAATCTCAGTAGCCAGTTGGAAATCTAATTTCTAGTCCTTCTTATAGTTGCTCGCATTGTGTATCTAATGACTCTTTGAGATAATGAGTTTCACAGAGACAGGTAAAGACAACTTGTAGAGGGGCCAAAGGAAGAGCTCAGAGAGCTAGGATTCCTTAGAGAGGTTAAATTAAAAAAAGAAGAGGAGGGATGTTAGTGGTTCCTTCCGCAAGGGGGCAGAGACTCGCGAGCAGAAGATACTCATCAAAATGTGTGTTTCTTCTGATGAGCTCTTGTTATGATAATTATTATCACTCCAGAGATGCTAATAATTATATTTAGACAGTTTTTAAGGCAATATTGTATAATATTTCCCCCATTTAACACTAGCATCAGAGCTGATGAATACGCAGTCAGACGAATTGCAGGGCTGCTAGTTTGTCCACAAAGTGTTCCCATCAACCGTGTAAGTGAGTTTTATAATGTATACATTATATTAGGGGGAAAACACACTCTTTTGGAAAGGACCGATTCTTGGCACATAATCAGTTCCCATTGAATTTAAATGACTTTTGGTCCTACACCGATGCTGATAAAATACTTTCAAATGTACAGAATATTAACCAAATGTTTATATTAAACAACTCCTTTCAGGTGAAAATGCGCTCGGCGAAGCGTGGCTCCCTGGAGCAAGTTAGTGAATATTAATGTTTCAGCAGATCACAAGGAGCTACAAGTCCACTGAGTAGAGGCCAAGGGGGAGATAACAGAGCAGGGCTGCTGGATGGGCCGTGCCAGGGGAAGGGACAATCACATTGGACATAATGTCGGTTGAGATTGAAATGGAGTTTGAAATACAGGGAACTGAGGCTGCCAGCAACCAGGAGGCAGATAGGGCTGGGAGGAGAAGCACCACTCAGTCGTCTCTGTTCCAACCTCCAGCGGGGTGCATAGGAGGCTGGCCTCAGATCTGCAGGTTCCCACCAGCATAGAGATTTACAGGACCTGGCTCAAAATTAATACCAGCCAATTGCCAGTTAATCGTGGACCCCAATTTCGAGTAAGTGAAGGCTGCTTATCACCAGAAGCATTCAGACTTAAGAATTACAGTATTTCAAATCTGCCACAGCATGTGGCCATTTCCAGTTATCATTGTTTATCAGTGGGTTTCAAGAGACCATATAAAAATACACAGCTCGCAATACACGCACATGTATTTCATGGTGAAGCCAGCTTTTATCCTCCAGGCTGGAGGTCGGAATGAACGATCTTTGCGTATCTGTGGGCCAGACAGGGAAGCAGGAGGTCCGGGGTGATGCCCAACCCTGACTATGACCTCGGCCTCACCCCTCGGACTTCTCTTTCCTCATCCATAAATGCAGGTTTCAGTATTTCAGGTAATCAGTGTGAAGTACTTTGAGCAACACTGAAGGCCTGTGCTATGTAAGCACAAGGCATTTTTTGAATACTATTAATACTTTAGAATTCAATGCGTCATCAATTTTTTTATCATGGTTATAATCGAACTATATTTTAGTAGATATTTTAAATTAGGAAAGCCAACTTTCTGAGGATTTATTACAATTCAGAGTGATAACGGCAGGCAAATAGACATTAACTATTCGCATTTTACAGACTGAAGAATTGCAGGCCTGAAATATCTGTCTGAGGAAAATTTTGTATCCATGTCATAGCTTCATTCTCTCTAATTTTCAAAACTGTTTTCAGAAAAGTAGGGTGTAGAATTCTCTAATGGTATCTTATGTCCATGAAGATTTATAAACTTGTAGAATCAGACACATGGGTGGCTGTCACCCAGTAACTATGCGTGGCCCCAGAGCAGAAAATCAGTGGCTCAGAATTGACACATCTGATGGCTCAGCCAGAAATACGACCCGATTCAAGTATCTTCCTACCATGTTCAAGGCCCTTTTGGTTTATTGTCAATTGGGGATCTAGCAACCCTCTGCTTATTGTAAGGCAGACATAGTACAACTTTTCAACAAACACTGATTAAGTAGCAATGTGAAAGTTGTAACAAGAGTCTTCCTTTTTCTCCAAGAGTTTACAATGTGATTGAGAAGAAAAATTAGATGGTAAATAATTAAATCACCATATAAAACAATACAAACAACTGCTATCATGTCAAATAAATGAAAACCACACTGGCAGGAGTAGACCAATGATTCCCAATGTATGTTCTGATAAAACAATCCCATCAGATGGGCTGTGCATAAGTCAGTAAGTAAATAAATAAAAAGTCTATGACCAAGTAAGTTCGGGGCATGCTGCACATTGTAGGGACATAAGGTACAAATATTTTAAGTGATCTAAGACATCCCACAGTAAAGAAATCTACTGAATACTTCCCAGTCTTGTTTCTCAGACTCTTTTGACCAGAAGAACTTTTCAAGACTTTCAATGGATTCAGCCTTTTCCTGGCTCACCTCCAGGATCCTAAACTCCAGTCACACTTGTAATGACTGTACCATCATATGCTCCATGTCCTAGTCATCTTTGAATCTCTGACCCTTAACACAGTGTCTGGCACGTGGCTCCTTGCATCTATTTTTTTAATGAATACATCATCTGCTCAGTGCTGTGAGGGAGCACAGGATCACTAATTCATGTTCTTTTTTCCCTCAGGTAGACTTCTTCCACGTCAGTATTTATGTGAATCCACGTGGGGACACTACTAAAATGGGTTTCTGAGGCAGCAGGTCTGGGACAGAGCCTTATATTCTGATTTTCTAACAGTTTCCCCGGTGAAATCAACCAATGCTGCTGGCCACAGGGTCACATTTTAAAGCCACAAGGAGCTAGAAGTTCTCGAGCAACCAAGAGGCAGACATCATGAAAGGATGAGCTATCTGTCATAACAGATCAAGGACACAGTGCTAGGGGAAGAGCAGAGAAGATGCGATTTATTCTTCCTGGGCAGGCATGGAGTCAGCAGTGGAGTGTCTTACAAATGTCGTGAGGAGGGGTTCTTCTGGATGAGTTTAGAAGAGTGAGGACCATTTTGTCAGGTAGAGCAAGGACCCATGGATGGAGCAAAAGGTCAAGCAAAGCACAGTTCACTGTGTGCTCAGGGGCCTGCTTAGAGGTGCAGGGTTGGGGAAGAGAGAAGAGGAGAGCAGAATGCAGAATGGACTTTGAACTAGACTGTGAAAGGCACTACATTTTAAAGTATAGACTCTTAATGGCAGGAATCCAGAAATCTGGGTGGATGGGTTTTATGCTGCTGCCTTTCATTAAACCCAGCTGACCGACACAGACACTATCCACTTCTGGGTTCAGCCTTGTTTTCAAGTTTTAATGAGATGTCAGAGAGGTTTGCCAAATCCCATGATTGATAAGGCATCACCAGTCCCTTTTACTGGTTAAAGATTACGCTGTTTTTAAAAAAACATTCAGCATTTCATGGTTTTTTCACTAGGCATCTACACAAATCTATGAAACTACAAACTTTATTTAGCTGTTATAGACAGACTACTACTGCTTCCAGGGTTGTACTCTGCCATTCTGTTTCATATTTGAGTCCAGCTGTTCTGGGATCTTTTATTTTAGAAACTGGAAAACCAGGGCTATTAATAGAATCAGGCAGCTAATTTAAATCTCATAATGTGCTGACATTTGGCTGCCAACTTCAGCACAGATGCCCACGTGTAACGTGTGTATTTATTTCCGTACAAATGTGTACATGCATATGTATAAATAATAGCAAATACTATGAAGCCAACACTTAATATTTCACAGGGCCACCTGGGAGTTATCTTCTGTTTCATAAGCAGGACACTCTTTGACATGTAAAAATCATTTAGAAGGTGATTTAAGCCTACAGGCTCAAGGGTCAGGGTAATTAAAACATCTGAGAATTACAGGTATACACAATTCTGTAGAAGAGAGTGGAAGAGAGACCCATAAAAACCTACTAAATTCCAGCTAAGCTTTTTTTGATGTGCCTCATATACCCACTACAGCCAAATGGCCCACTGTTGTGAATACTTAGCCCACAGTTTCTTTCTCCTTGCTTATATTGTCCTTGTGAGAATTAGATAAGAGCTCAGGGCTTTGGAATTTGCTTTGGTTCAAGTTTCAGATCTGCCCTTTTCCAGCTATGTGACTTGGAACAAATTAGACTAAACTAAGCCTATGTCTTCATCTGTACAATGGAGATGGTCACTGTGCTTGCATGAGAGGACTTTTGTGAAGATAAGATGAGGTAACACAGGTGAACGCCAAGCACAATGTGCAAATCTAATCCATGGTGATAGAAATCAGATCGGTGGTTTCCTAGAGCGGAACCTCATGAGTTGTTGCCTGGCTGCAAACTTAAGGAACCATTTTAAGGTAAGAAATACTTTGTGTATCTTAAGGAGGCAGAGGTTACGTGAGTGTATTTTCCTTGTCTAATAAACAGGAGTGAGGACTACAATAATTCCCTCATCCCCATATTCAAACCTTGTATTTTAAAGTTCACCTCAGACACTGTGTAGCATTCATAATTTCCCCAGTCAAAATAGATTTCTTTTACTTTCACATTATTCTTATTTTATATTTCTTAGATATGTATAGTCTTCCTTGTATGGAGGTCTAGCTCTTCGAATCTGTGTCTCATCTCCATTTCCTTTATCGACCCTTGGTGAGGTATCTCCAAGCAGCATTGGAATCCTGAACAATTACCTACTAGAGATCTTTGCCTTATTCATCCTTCTACCTCATTGTTGTAGAACACATACTAAGACTGTTGAACACATACTACTACCTGCTGAAACATACTAAGACTGCCTTGAACCCTACTCCAGAACTTCAGTACATCCAGAGTTCTCTCCAAGATTTTCATGATTATAATTTCTTCCTAGCTTTGTCTATTGCTTTTATGTATGTTGAGTATAACGTTTTTTATTTTTTCATTACTAGGAATTAAACCCAGGAGTACTTTACCACTAAGCTACATCACAGACTTTTTTTTTTTTTGAGATAGTGCCTCCCCAAGTTCCCCAGGCTGACCTTGAACTTATGGTCCTCCTACCTCAGCCTCCCAAGCAGCTAGGATTGTAGGCATCTGCTATCTACCATACTAGGCAGCCCAAATTTTTATGATGCCATTTTTCTATCAAGTAACTTACTTTCAAAAATAATTTTGGTGATAGTAGTAAAGATATCTTCAGTTGTATTAGAGAATACCCCCCACAAAGTCAAAGAGGGTGGAAAGAATGAAATAAATGGAAAGACTGATGATTCCTTAAGAATATATGGCAATAAGGGAATGATGGCTACAGATTCCAGCCCATCTTCCTGGCTACCAGCAGTAACACCACACAGGGATCACCAACTGGAGGGGAAAACATGGGAATCCTGGAGTAGAGGAAAGACTGAGTTGTCATAACAGTCTTCGAAGTTGTAAAAGTAAAACATCACAAAGAATCATTTTTATCTTATAACAAATAAAAGACAGGTGATAGGAAACAGATTTTGTGGCAATAGGAAAGAGATGTGTGAATGGGAATGGGGGGGCAGATGAGAGGAAAATATGAAGTAAAAAGCAATCAAGATGTGATATATATCAACTCCCCAAGATAAATGGAATTATTATATACTGCAAATATAAACTAACAAAAAAGAAACCAAAAAAAAAAAAGATTTTCTCCAAAGACTTTTGGAAATAACTGAAACTCCAGTGACAGTCCAGATAAGAAAAAGAGAAGATATGAGTTTGAGGATTTATCTAGAGCAGGTTAGAAGGAAAGATGGTTTAGTCAAATCCAAAAGATCTGTAAATTGGGTTTAGGGGAATGAGTGGTGCACCAGCCATGGAGGAATGTTAACTGAAGAATTCCCTACTCTTTTCAGGAAATTACAAGTGAGGTAGCCATCCCTGCAAAGCATCCCTCTATCGAAAGCAGAAAAATAAGTCTGTACCTTCTCCAACACCTACCACCCCCAATTGGTCTACACTCATTTCATTTATTAACTTATAAATTCAATACCTAATATTGAGTGTACCATGTTCTTGATATAATATAAAAGGAAGAATGTAGTATAGTCAAGAAATGAGGGAAACTCACAGGTCTGTGGTTCTCAACCTTGACAGCACCTTTGAATCACGTGGAGAGGTTTTATAATCTTGATTCCCAAGCCACACCTATGATCAATTAATCAGAAGTTAGGAGTGGTACTTAGCTGTATATTTTTTTGTGGGGGGGGTTAATCCTTCCCAGGATTAAGAGAAAAAAATTAGAAATCAGTTAAAAGAAAACTACATTGCCTTTTAATGTCATCTTAGAGCATTATCTAACAGTCCACATCAAAGACCACATAATTATTTAAGGTAATACACCTTTATTTAATTTCCTATTTACTCTGGATATTTACTCAGGATATTTCACAATTCTATAAAAGTAGATGTTGCCTTATAAAACATTGATTCCCAATCTCTGATACATAACAGAATCACAAAGAATGCTATTAAAGAATATAGATGTGCAAGCTTAGTCAAGTAGATAAAATGCAATAGGCCTTGGGCTGCTATAATTTTAATAAGTTGCCAGGTGATTCTGACACATGCCCAGGTTTGACAACCATGTTGTAAATATTTGATACCAGTGCAGCAGGATCTGGTCCAGTAACAATACAAATACATTCTCTCCCCACTAGAGATGCTAATGTCTGCCCAATTCCGAGGTTTTTTGCCCCACAGAACACTAACTAGTTTTGTATCTGAGTTAGCAGGCTAATTCTAGCCTTCTTTCATACCCACATCTATGTAGTCTTTCTAATTCTCTTTGAACAAGTTTAAACTTTCCTGCTGGTTCTCTCATTAAATGGATCAAATAAGCCTTTGGCAATGTTTACTGTATGTTTGTATCAGATTCAAGTTTTCAACTTTTGAAAATTCTACTTTGACACCAGGTGATACCATTGTGCATCCAAGATTAAGATTCACTGCTATAAAGAAAAGCCAAACTCCTAGGAGGCTTCCAAACATAAACCACTGTTTTCTCCACCCCAAGCAGAATAATATAATTATTCTTATCAGTCATTTATGAATCACACCTGATAATAATAAAAATTAACATGCATTGCATATTCACTATTGCCAAGCACTAATCTAAGAGCTTTGTACACATTATTAACTCCGTTAATAATTACCCAACTGTGTAAGATAGGATCTCTCATCTTCTTCCCAATTTTACAGATGAGAGAATTGAGCCACAAAAGTTCAGGCAATTTTTCTGTATTCACACAGTTGGTAAATGGCAGAGTTTGAACTCACACTGGCAGTACTAGTTGTAACCTTCATGTCTAAGGCATCCCATTCTTCAAGAATTGAGATCTACCTTGAGGGTTACTTATCAAGAGTCATGGAAACCTACATGTAGACACATTAATTTTTTAAAGAAATCACAACAAGCCAAAAAGCCAGACTCTTACAATTGCTTACCTAGAAAAGTATAATATACCTTCATATTCTTTCCCTAACCACCATATTAGGAATCATTTTCCCAAGGACAGGTGACTAACATCTCAATATAAGAGTTTGTAAATAAATTGTAGCCCCAACAGAAACCTTGATTGGTATCCCAGAGGAGACTTTTGGCATTGTCTAGAAATTTGAAATCTATGTCATATAGTTCTATGGGTTCCCATAGTTCAAAAATAAAAACATAAAAATACAGAGAAGAAATATTTTGCATTTTCTCCTAATTTAAACTCATACCCAAATCAACCTTTGTGCAGGTCCATCAAAAGGCACTTGGTGAGAAATCATCTGTGCACTAAGTACTTTTTATATCATGAGCAAAGGTCTGAATTGTAAGTAATATTGGCAAGAACAAGCTATAAGTTAAGATGCAAATCCAAATCAAGTGTGCAGTGTTCTGGCTTCAAGCCTGGTAATTGAATTTCCAGTTTATTATCCTTAATGTTTTTTAATGTGAGTTTGCAATTCAAGGCAAAATGGAAAGCTGCTCCTCCAAATCTTTTCCCTGAAGCACTTCCAGGAACAATTTCTTTTCAGAGTCAAGAAATGGTTTTAGGTCAGGAGTGCACTTTAACTTTTTAAACTCTAGAAAATTCTCTGTTCAAGGGATGCACTCCACCATAGGCCTTGAAGGACGCTATGCCAAAGACCAGAGATTCTGGAGTTCCAGGAGTTTCTTATATAAGTGAGAGAACTAAATACTGTGGGCTGGTTCAGCAGCCATGTCTCAGTTGAGACTTCCAAGGCACATGGCCTTGATATTCAGGGCTGTGGATGCTAGACAGAGAATATATTTCAAATGAAATCAGCTGGTTCAGCACACTTGGGTTACATTTCCAACAATCTAAGCCTTTTGGCTGCAACAGCCAGACTAGACTAGGAGCACACTCTCACATTTCCTTCCTCTAAAACTAGGCCTGAAATAAGGCTGGGGACTAAATCAGCTTGAAATAGTATTCTTAATGAAGAAAGAGGTTTAAGGGTCTGAACTATATTATTGTGGTAATAATAATGATAATAATAATAGCAAAAACAATAACTATAAACATAACATAATGAGAGTTTGCCATGTTGCAAGCTGTATTCAGCTTTATGCATTATTTATTATACATTATTATTATGCATTATTTATTATATAATTTAACTCTCATAATAGCTTTAGAAGGTAGGTTATTGCTCCCAATATCATATAGGGAAACTGAGTTTCAGAGAGTTCAAATTCTTTTTCCAGGTTGATAAAACTAGAATGGGGGTCTGGTTAGGAGGCAAACCCAATCCTGTCAGCTCTGAAGGTTGTGCTTTGTATTACAGGCTTCACTCATAAATTCTTTTCTACTGGATTGTGCACTTTGTTTAAATATTTATGTGTATGTATGTATGTGTATACCTAATGCATATATGTGTGTAATTAATAAAATGAAAAAGCAAGCAAAAATGCCCCACAAGTCTGCTAAACATACGTGAACATGGTATGAAAATGCAAGTGCATAATAGTATAAGGTGAAAATTAAAAACTTTCCCCAAGCTTTGTCTCCAAAAGTAAGCACTTGAATATTTTCCAATGCATACTATCAAGAAAAAGTAATTGATTTGTCACACATACACGCACGCGTGCACACACAATTCATGGAACCACCCAAAATGCCTCAACCTTTGGTTTATTTCTAGTATTATATCTTGGTGCTCTTTCTCTATTTATGTATGTATGTATAATTTTCAACAATCTACCTCCCCAGTATGTTCATTTAGATTCTATCAATTTTGTTGTTGAACTTTCTTGAGCAATGAACATTTTATGCATATATTTTGGTAATGGAGCACACATTTTTTTTAAGAATTTCTGTAGATACTCCTTCTAAAGAGGCTTCGTTAATTCACCCTCCCATGAACAAACCACGAGGAGTATTTTTTACCATATCCACTTATTTTTACATTCATGTCACTTGATTCTGCCTTTGATGTCATAAAGTAGGTTGAGTGTGGATGCCATACCTGCTTCTAGCATGAGTCAAGGATAGACCTCAGACGTTCTGATTCCAAGTACAGAGCCCTTTCTTTGGACACATTTTACTTGAAAGCTGCAAAGATAAATAAAAGGTCAGTATCCTCTGTTTTCACCTCTGACAAATGAAGAGAACAAATGCAACTGGGCTTTGTGGGTCAGAGCTCTGGGATTAGGGCTTTAACCAAGTTTGGAACCCACTAAAACACCACTTATTTAGAGTTTGGGCTGGAGCCATGACCTATTGTTCAAAGGCATATTCCTTTGTAATAATTCCATGGAAAGAAAAACGACTTGAAAGTTGTATTTATTAAAAAGCCCAAAGGCATCAGAACATCAATTTACATTTTTCTTTTTTATGGAAAAAAAGCAAAGTGTAAATGAATGTCAAACATGTGGCTTACATTTTTTAAAAGATGCATGTGGGCTTTAAAAGCTAATGAAAATACTTTAGAAAAAAAACACATTTCACAATATGGCAAGTCCAAGATACGTAGGATATTTGGAGCAGATCAACACGGCAGGTTGCGTCTTGTGGAGTCTTGTAGAGAAAACAGAGAAGGACATTTTTGAACCTCTCGCATGTTATTTTGAAGAATGGGTATCAGCTCTCTGGACCCAGAATCACCCCTGTGTGGCCCCATGAATTGAGGCTGCGTGAGAAACTTCAAAGTTAAGGAATCCCTTACCATTATTCCCCACCCATTTAATGAACACTATTCTGCACTGGGGAATCAGAGATGTGAGGACAAACAAGACACCAATCTTGTCCTAAAGAAGTCAAATTTCTACTGAGGAATTCAGCTGTGGAAAGACAGCAGAACAATGGAATGAGATCAGTGGGGTATAACATATTGTCATGACAGTACAAAGAACCACCACCACTCTCCTCGGATTGGGGAAGGGTAAGAGCAGACATCTCAATAGAAGGAGGACTCATCTGCTCAGACCTGGAGGCTCAGCAGGCAGCTGAGCACAGAGCTTTTTAAGGACATGGTGGCATGGAGAGTGCCATGTGCAAGGCCGGAAAGGCTTTCCAGGGAAAGCAGGAAAGGCAGAAAAGACCGCAGATGGAAGAATTCTTAGGGAGATGACTGGAGAAGGAGGAAGGTTTCAGATCATGTTAAGGTGTTTGAAAGTTATCGAGAAGAAACAGAAAGAGTTTTCAGAAGAAGAGTTTTGAATGTTAGAAAAATTTTTTTGGACTGTGTATAGAAAACAGACTGGAGAAGAGCAGTACGAGACAGGGAGGTCAATTAGGATCTTACTGTTGAAATTTCAATGGAAATGATAATGTC